>PVJA010008799.1:0-63039 GCA_004027025.1 Myocastor coypus
CCGGTTTTCTTTAGCCTTGGCTGCATATTCCAAGACCTGGAAGCCTTAAAAAGTATTCTGAGCTGAATTGTGGTGTAAGGTGCAGCCTAGGTGCTGTGACTCAAGATTCTAAAGTACTTCTAAGGTTGTGAACCACTGTACCAAAATAATTGCTATGGAAAAGTTACCCAACTTTTTCTCTGAGTTCTACTTTTGTCTTGATGGTTAATGTGGACTTACATTATGAACCTCACAAATGTGTGCAGGTGCAATGGGATAAGTTTTGCTTAGCAGTGATGACTGCTGCTGTCATCACATTCCACAGAGTATGTGCAAGATGATCTCCTTGCGTCTCTCATGGATCACACAGCCACATTTCCCAACCATACCAGAAGGCTCCACTGGTCTGTGGCTGGAGTCATCACTGCACCGTTACTGGGTACTGGAGTGTCAGAGCCTCCTCCAGGAGGTGTTTTGCAGGTTCTTTCTGTCCTAAGCCAAGAATTGGTCAAGACAAATGCAAGCGAAGTTTCATTAAAAGTAGGAAAAGAAACTGGCTCTGCAGAGCAAATTTGGACCAAGTAAATGAAGGAGAAGGTGTACATCCCACAGTGTGAGGGTGGCCACTATGCAAGAGAGAGCACAGTGGCCAAAACTCAGTGTGAGCTGTCCTTCTAGGTCACCCACTCCTCAGGCTGATATCAGGGCTGGGCCACCCTGTTGGACAGCTGGGCGAGAAGTCCATGTGCAGGGCATAGGCACTGCTCTGCACATGTGTCCTGGGACTGTGTAATTAGCAGATCACACTTACTTCCCCGCCAGTTTTGTCACACCTTAATGTCCTGCCTCAACCCCAAGGACAAGTCACAGTTCCCTGGGCCACACAACAGTGATAGCTATCCGGTGTCAGTGCCACACCCCTCAGTCTTTCAAAGACTGCCATGATTTTATGCCCATGATTAACATTTTTGTTTTCTTTGTTGGAGAATGACTGATGTGTCAGGGGTAGTGACAGTTTGTCTTTTAACTTAAAGAAGGATCCTAAAGCCAGAGGAGCCAAGGGCATGAAAGACCTTGACTTGTTTACTGTGCTCAACACATGGATCCGGTCCCCACACTGTTAGCAGCAGGCATTTCTTGTTTTGATGGGGCATCATAATTACCAGTAAAGTATGTGTGAAAGGGAAGAATTACTGAAAAAGAATTTCTTCTTGGTTCTTTCCTGTGGACCAGGGTGGGCCTTCCCTGTGTCCTCTCTTTTCTTCAAGTCTGAGGAGTGGCTGGACGCCTATGGTGGGTCCTCTGTCAGGGGAGGGGAGCCACAGTCACTTGGAGGCAGAGATCATTGCCTCTCAGCATCACAGTGACCAGCGCACCCCTGCAACAAAAGAGCACTTTTCTGATGCTTAGGGATAAAGGAGACCTAGGCATACTCTGTATCACATATTTTTTCATCTTAAATTTTAAAAGTATAATTTCTTTAAGGAAAGAAAGGGATTAAAGGACTTCAAAAGATATGGCAGTGGGTGAAGCCAGGTAGGTTTCCTGTCAGGATTTTCCATCCAATCTCCTGGCTTTTTAAGTGCTTTGATCAAACATCTTTAGTGACTGCTTTTCCACTTACAGTTGTGTGCCCTTCAGAGGTCTGTTTCCATTTCCATAGACTGATGTTTATTTTATCAGGTTAAGTTGTCTTCTCTGAGACCTTTCAGGAAAAAGAAACACATTAACCCCAGCAAGATGGCATGGAACTTTTCCAAAATGCTTTGATTATTTTATGCTAATAGGATTGAAACAAACAATTTGAGAGGCAGCCTCTACCATCATGCAAATTTAATTTCTCTTATTTTGTCCTTTAGGTTTTAGATGGTTGTTTTTTATGGGAGTTGAGTCTAAGGTGTTTTAATAACCCATAGAAGACACACATCCATTCTATATGTTCTACGGAGACCACACAATTACCAAGCAGGGGATAGAAGACCAGCATCAAAGGAGAAGCCCAGGGAGCTAAAAGAAGAAATAGAGAAGCTATTTATCTATGGTAACTCCAAGAGAGGAAGGTGAGAGAGGACAGCAGAGAGCACAGACTCAGTAGTGGTACAGGCATTTATCTGGTCATCCTCACCACCAGCCTCCTCTCGGGCCCTGCTTCCTGGGCACAGAATGTTGGCACCCTTCCTAAGAGCTCTATTTGTCCTTCATTCTGGGATATGTTGAGTATGTTTAGGAGCTTTCAATCACTGGTGTTCTTTGGATGCCTGCATAATTGCAGCACAGCCAGTCGCTGGAATGCACATAGTCCTGGGGGATGTGGATGGTGTCCGCAAACTGGATGAGTGAAATGCAGGCCTGTGTGGTTGTCATTAAGAACAGGTGACAACAAACATGAAAGTCAAAACAGTCCTCAAAACCCCAGAAGACCTTTGGGGAAGAATCAGTAATCCCTTCTGTCTCGCTTGATTTTTCATGCAGTACCAGTTCCAGTCCCTCTCTGCCTCTGAGCCCCACTCCAGCCTGGTGACCACCACTGCCTAGTTCCTTCTCTCTATTCCTACAGGACGGGGAGGGACTGCTTGGGTATGGGCCCAGCACCTTGACCTACTTACAGAGCCTACAGCTGGAGCCTACCAAGGCCTTGCTAATACTCCATGACCCACTGACTGGCAGTAGAGGAAGGTAGCTGTGTTTGTGAGGAGAGGGTCATCTTTAACAGACTCGGCAGCTGGTCTAGAAATAGGACAAAGAGGTTGTTCCATCTGGGGCCCTTCCTGGAGCCCCAGAGAAGAGGTCAGCTCAGAGTTCACTGTGGCTTCTGGCAGCTCTGCCTATCTCTGTTATCTCTTAAGACAGTGGGGCTGGGAGCAGTTATGGCCCTCCTCTGAGGATGTAATTGCTGAGCTGAAAGCCACAACAGGTACCTAACGCTTCTGCCAAGTGCCTGAATTTCATTCTAGCCATCCACTTCTGGGCAGTCTTCTGTTAAGCCATGGAGTCACATCTGGGATCTCATCATTGTAAAAGCACAAAAGTGCCTAACAGAAAATGCATTTTGTAAGATGTAAACATGTTATTAGCATAAAGGACCAAGTATTTAGATAGTGGTGGCAGCATTTGTGAGTCTGCACTCTACCATTTAGAAATGTCTGTTAGAATTGAAAACTACCCTGATTATTAGGGTAGCTTGTGGTAAGAGGCTAAAAACCAGGGACATGGGATATGTTGATTATGTTTAGATCTTTCAACCACTGGGGTGTCAAGCATGGTTGTTTGTATAATGCCAGTGCCAGGTGAGGAGGCTGTCATTACCCTGGGGAGTCCCAGAAGAAGAGCAGGAGGCCACCTGGGTACCTGGTGTGACTTCCACAGGCTCCTGTGTACAGTACTTGCCTCATCACTCTGGGTCCCGGAGTCCTAGCACAAGGGATGGGTTTCTCAGGCTCCTCCTTAGCTCCACAGCTTAGAAAGAGGGGCTGTGGGTTGCTGATGCTGTAAAGAGAGGAGAGGCCAAGAGGAGAGGCGCATCAGTGTCACAGAAATTCTCACACCACAACTTCATCTGCTTCTCTCTGCCCTCTCTATTCTCTCTTTCTCACTGTCCGTGAGGAGGCCCACCTTTCCTCAACAATAGTAAGGAGCAGGGATAATAATCTACAGTGCTGTATTTACTCCTACCCCAGGTCAGCAGAAAGATTTGCCAGATTCTCCAAGACTAGGATGCCCCAGGCAGGAACTCCAACCAGCAGAGCATGAGACAATGTGGAGATGTCACTGCAGAAGAGCTAGCCAAGGTTTGAAGAAAGAGCAATAGGTTAATTTTACTTTCAATTCAATGAGCAACTAAATTCATATTAGCCCATGTAGCTATAATTGAAGTTCTGTCTATTACTTTATTCTCCTCTGGCCTCGGTACAGATCCCTTCCATGTTTCTCCTAAGACCTTCCATCCATCCCTAAGCTAACTTGACCTGGAGTGGCTCCAGGTCAAGTTTACTGCTGTCTTTCATTGTCTGTGGCTGCTTTTACTTTGACGGCCTGTCATCAAAGAAGGACACAGCAGACAAGCCAGCGCAGCGTTGGGCTTCACTGAAGTTCCATTTGGTTATATCCCTCCACCCCCAGGCTTGCTGCCTCCTCCTCTGCAACTGTAAAGCTGAATTGTGTGCTTGATTGGCTTGGGGCCTTTGGGGGATTAGGCAAGCATATGGCCAGGTGTGTCTGGGAGCCCTGTCACTGAGAACACCACTTCTGGCTCCTGCCCTCCCTCCCTGGCAGGGTTTCCCTGCTCTGCTTCTCTGCCACTATGAACTAAGCAGCTGTATGTCACTGCACTCTTCTGCCATGATGTTGCTGCCTGAAACCCTGAGGCAAAATAAACCTCTCCTCTTGCTTCTACTTTTATCCCCCTTTCAATACTGGGTATTGAACCTATGTCCTTTGCATCAAGCTATGTCCCCAGCTCTTTGAGATAGGTCTTGCTGAGTCACTAAGTTGCCCACAGGAGGCTCCTGTGTTTCATCCTCTTTCCTCAGCCTCTGAGAGCACTGAGATTACAGGAATGCACCCTCACACCCAGCTTACCTCTTCTTGCATGTCTGAGTAGGGTAACTGGTTCCAGCAAGGGGAAGCTGCCTAGCACATCATTTCTGAAAATAATTCCTTAATTGTCACCCCTAACCTCTCACCTCCCACACACCTCTTTTTTTTATAAGTTCCGTTATATCTCCTTATTGTTTATGCATTTGGTAGAGGATCTACAGAGTCTCACTACACAGATCAGACTCAGAGCGATCCTCCTGTTTTTGGCCTCCGTAGTGTTGGGATTATAGGCACATGCCGCCATGCCCAGTCTCAGTCACAGTCTCAGCATGCCCTGGGGGTGGGGCCAGCACAGCACACCAAGGATCGAACCCTGGTCCCTGCATCTGCCTAAGCAGATGCTTTAATCTGCTGAGCTACCTGATCAGCCCTTTTTTACAAGTTTGAGATAACCAAAGTAATTAATTTCCCTCGCAGTATTAATGTTCTTTCTATCTTCTGCAAAGCTGCCTTCTCCTGTCAGTTCTTCCCACTCAGCAGGGTGCAATCTGCCTCCTCACTCGTCCTCCTTCACCCTCCAGCATCACAGCTGCTCCAGAGCTGCTTCCTTTGTAGTGCAAGACAGACAGACAGACAGACAGACAGACAGACAGACAGACAGACTGACAGACTGACAGACTGACAGACTGACAGACAGACTGACTGACAGACAGACAGACAGACAGACAGACTGACAGACTGACAGACTGACAGACTGACAGACTGGCAGACAGACCAGACAGATTCATGGACCAGCATACACAGAGGGACCACAGGGAGTCCTGCAGGCTGAGCTGGGGCTGCTTGTTTGGCCTTTCTTGTCTCCTTTGACCTTCAGACTATCTTCTGAAGTGATATACATTGTTTCTTAGGTTTACAAATGATGTAACATCCTCCAAGATTTAAAAAGAAAGGTCTTTTTGAAAGTTAAAAGGAATTGTCTGTATCATTCCACATATTCAGTTTTGCAAGAAGAATGATGTTATGTTATAATCCATTTGAGGTTTCATTGTAAGCCTCCACATTCATAAATAGCAGCATCTCCCTCTGGGGCAGCCTGAGGAGGCTGCTTTCATCATTTCTCAGGGGCTGCTCTAAGTCTTTGGTAGCCCTGTCCAGCAGAAATTTGGGTGATCTTGGAGATGTCTTTGTATTGCTCCATAAAATAGCCCCTGGCAATAGATGGCTAACGCAGGTGAGTTAATGACTTTTAAATTTTATTTACATTAATTTAAATTCAAGCTGCCACCTGTGGATAGCAGCTACCATACCAAACATGATGTGAAGTTATTCTGAGGCTCATGGCTGATGACTTATCCTAGGAATTGTCATCTACAATATTGCAAGCCCTAAAAATAATTTTGCTTCCTTTGAGGGGTCCAGGTCACCAATCTCCTGTGGCTGATCCCCTGGGCCTATGTCTTTAGCTACTTCTTTGCACTCCAAGGCTCTGGGATCACTCACCCTCTCACGTGGATGCTACTCACCCCATGCCTGTTGTACACTTGAAGTGTAGCTAGCCAGAACTGAAATGTGTTCAAGCATAAAATATATAATGTGAGCATTTAGTATAAAAAGTCTATAACATAACTCATTGCATTTAATGTTGATTGTATACTGAAATATATTTTAACATATGGAGTTAAATAACTTAGAAATTAATTTCACCTATTTTTTAAATGTAGATGCTACAAAATCTATAGGTATGGCTCACATTTATGCTTATATTACTTTTCTGTCAGGCAGCCCTGCTCAAGGGAGTTTTGGACTTCCCTGCAGAGATGTAAACTGCTTGAGTGTGTAGACATCCAGACACTGACAAGGGGCCTTGGACTAACAGGAAGAACTAGAGAGGATATTGTAAAATGTTAGCTTACTACTCCAATAACTGGGTTCTTATGAACTGTGGAAGAAGGGGCCCCTAGCCCTTTGCACCTGTGGACCAGGGCCCGGGTTCCTTATAGGCTAAAGATGTACCCAGGAGTCAGACGAGGCCCCAGGAAGATAAAGGAGGGAAACAAGCATCAGCCTCAGCCCTGCAGCAAGGGTTGCTTCCTGGGTGAAAAGCTGAATCTGAGGAAGAGGGAGCAACAGGGGCCATGTGTGGGTACTGTCTAGGCTAAAGCTCACTCATTTCCTGGCCCCACAGGATTTAGGTGATGGGTGTGAACATGGCCCCTACACATAGAAGCACGGGGTTCATCTCCGGTCCATACAGTCAGTTCCAAGGCCAGAAATTGGACCTTCTGTCCGCTGTCCCAGATCTGGCTCTTCAGAATTCATCGCAAATCACAACACGGGCCAATGAGGGCAGCTTTTCTCCTTCCTGTCACACCTCCCCTAACTCTTCAGGCTCTGGGAGATGCACAGAAGGGCCACTTGTAAAAGTGATGTTAGAAATGCATCAGTAGGTGGCCAAATAGATTTAATTCAAACAGAAGTTGGTGATCTAGGAGGGTCAGTCGACTGCATGCCCAGCTGTTGCTCTTTGCAGGATCCTAGGTGATTCTGTGTGGAGCTGGGTGGGAAGACAGGGTGTGCAGCCAGGGACGTATTGCTCAGCATGCTCTGGAGCAGGCAGACAACTGTAAGGGAGCACAGGAAGCCCATGGAGTGTGGTGAAAGTAAAGGTTCATGAGAGTTAGAGGTCATGACTTAGATTCCATTTTAAATTGCCCATAAAAAGCCCCAGTGGTCAGAAAACTCCATGGCGAGTCCTATAACTCTAATGATAATGCACAGTTGTTGGAGGTGTTTCAGAGATGTCTAGATTGTGTGCAGTGAGCTTTCTGAAAGCAAGACACCCCTGAATGTTCTAAATGGAACATATCTGCACGAGATGGGGTGGCCAGAAAGTGAGACAGCTGGGAAAGTGGCAGATAAACTTGCTGGTTACCGTCTCACAGGGCAGGTCCCTTCTTCCAGGACCTGCTTCCCTTTGGGGCCCTCGGCCAGGCCAACAGTGCCTCTGAAGCTTCTCCTGATGTCTCTGTGCTTCTTTCTAGGAACTATATTGTCCTCAGGTATCACAGCTTACTCTGAGGTGAGAGAGCTGCTGCTGCCGCCATGCAGCTTCTATCCCAGGTGCCGAAGAGGTGGGTTGGCTCGGCAGCCAGCTCAGGACGCCCTTTCCTTGTGGGGGCTCCACAGAGGGCCACGTGGCTTCTTTCTATGATGATCACTGCTAACATTGGGCCAGGCAGTAAGAACTTCTAGCCCTATCGTCTCAGCTCTGAAAAATCAGCGTGACTCATCTCTGCATAAGAATTCCTCTTCATAGGAAAAACATGCCAATGTGGTGATGGTGCAAAGCCCTGGGCTGTTTTTGTGAACGAGATTAGGAATGTAAAGGTGAGCCATGCCGAACTAATCCTGTTAAGATCAATCTTCTGTGTTATTTAAGTCTGATTCTGGAAGGGTGCAGCTCTGGGCAAAAAAGAGCTGGGCTCCTTGTCCCTCCTCTTCCTCCTGGAGTGGCAGGAGGTCACTTAGTGCCCAGATGAGTCACTGGGTCCAGGCAGCACATTAATTTCCCCAGAAATAGCCAGGTGGCTTTCAAGAGTGGGTGAAAGCTTGTCTTTCCCTCTGATGGGCGCAGGGCTTTTGGGGTTTCTGTTCCCATAATTTCCCCTGAGACCTCATGAGTCCTCTTTGCTACTCTCTTTTCCCCACCCTACTCATGGAAGCAGATCCTTTCTGGGGAGCTGGCCTAAAGCTGTCTTTGCTGGCTGCACTATGTGCCTCAGACATCTTCTGGGAAATCTGAGCGGGTCAGATGTCACCATGGAGTGGTCCTTTGTGGAAAGAGACCACCATCTGAAGAGGCAGTGACCCTCTCTCAGTGCTCTAGAACACCACCGGAGAATAGCTGGGGAGAACTAGGCTCTGATCCAGCCTTTCAGGAGTGCTGTGCAAGCCCAGTGCCCAAGACACATTTCTGGCTGCCAGGTCCAGAGTCACCTGTCCTCAGACACACAGAGCAGTGTCGAACACACAAAGAAGGAAAGCAAGAAAGAGGCAGCATGCCTCTGACGGCAGTAAGGATGGGTCCGGCACAGAGCAGTGTCTGGCACATGAGAGCTATGTGTCTCAGGCAGGGAATGGGTGAATTAAGACAGTAACTTGGGCCTATTCTGCAGAGTTATATTCAGGCTTGTAACGGTCACATCTCAGGTGTCATTGTGTTAGTCCTCAGCAACCCAGTCACTGAATAGGACGCTGACTTTTAGGTTGGACAACTTGTGAGATCATGTGAGAACCTTTTCCACTAGCTAGAGGTAAAGGCAAAAATAGAAAGCAAAACAAAAACCAGGAAAAGCCCATTTACTAGGCGTCTGTGGGAACCAGATTTCATGGTAAACCTACCCATAGACCTTGTCATAGTGATGTTCTATAATATTCCATGAGGCAGACTGTCTCCACAGCTGCTAGGCCTGGGGTTCAGAGGTTAAGCCATCTGCTCTAGGTGCACACGACCATTTAGTTTAGCCTATTAAGCAAAGAGGCTGAATTGCAGTGCACCTGTAATTCTACAGGCCAGAGCTCTGTGAGCCCCTCTGCCTCCCATCCCAGGCCTAGCAAAAGCAAAGTCTTTCCAGCAATGCTCATGGTGGCAGTAGTGCAAGCAGCCTGTCTGTCTCACGTTTGGAGAAAAATCCACCTCCTTTCTTTTGGGACAGCCATGGAAAACCTTTGTCTGAGTCAGAAGAGTATGTCCACCTTTCCAGGCTTCCAAGGCATAGGTCTGATTTGTTGATGCTGAATTCCTGCTAACTCTACTCAGAGATGCCAGGGGCTGAAATGACATGAAATCTCATATGTCTGACCTTTGAATATCCCCCTCCATGAAAACCGATTCCCTTTACTCCAGCACAAGCAGACATGTATTAATTAATGCTTATGTCCCTGGTCCAGTGTTGTGTCTTGGAAACAGACATGCTAGAGAGAAAGAATTTAATAAGTGCTAAGTGGAGTCACTTGTTATGTGCTGTGAGGACAATTAATAGGCCTGGACATCTAAGGGGACAGTATTTGAGTTGGACTGTGAAGGACAGTACTCTTCTGGTCAGAGAATAAGGGCCATATACTATAGGGTGAGGAAAGAGAAAATTAAAGAGGTAGGAAATTGTTCCTTAACCCTTAGCAAAACTCTTACCACTCAAAGCCAAGCACAGTCAGGAAGACAGCTCTTATTTCTTTAGTACATGTTTAACCCCAGATCTCAGCAAAGCCCTGTGAATTAATCTTGCACTTTTAATATTTGTAGATGAAAGGAGAGAGCAGACCACACTTCCCAGAGCTGGCTCTCAAGTGCTGCTCAGGGCCAAAGGCATGATCTGGCTGCTCAGGGATTTCACTGGGAGTGAAGGGTTAGGAGCTTCCAGTGTGGGTCTCCTCGTGTTGCATCTTTGAGGCCCAGTCAGACTGGAGGCATTTGTTGGAATACTGTGATTGGTACCAGGCTATCTCTGGTCTCCTACCTTTGCTTTTCTTCTGTCCTCACTTTCTTGTTGTGTTATCATTCATATCTTGTGTTTTATATATTGAGCTAGCACCTTTGAATCTGCTGAATTTTTGGTAAGAAGAAAAACTTTTGAAAGATGAATAAATAAATGGGAAATCACTGCTAAAGGTACAGTTCCTACATAACGGCTTCTCTCCTGATAGAAAAGTGAGAGCAGCTCTAGAAGTGTCGAGGAGGCAGGAGGTGACTGTCCATAGTCTCCCCATGGTCTTGCCTCTGGGCCTGGACTCACAGGCCACAATTCCAAGATTTGCAGGTGAGCACAGATTCCTAGTAATGGGGCGTTACAGTTCTCAGAACCCTCACAAAGAGATTAAAATGGGAATGCAAAGGCCGTGGGTATTAGGGGCAATTATTTCAGGCAGGCAAAGTGGGTCTCCTGAGTAGGGAGGAGCCAGGCTGGCAGTAGAGACCTGTTTTGCCATTACCTTATGGTTGCCACAGCATTGTTTTTGAGGATTGGACCATCATGTTGGCTGACATAATAAAACTAAATTGAAAGAAAATAATTGAAAATAAATCTAGCATTAAAAGGTCTGGGTAGAGGGCTGGGAGATAGCTCAGTGGAATAAGTGCTTGCCTGGTACCACCAAAATAAATAAATAAAATAAAATAAAATAAAAATTATACAAAAGGTCTGGGAAGGGCTGGGCATGGTGGCTCACGCCTGTAATCCCAGCACTCGGGAGGCTGAGGCAGGAGGATCGGTGCAAGTTCGAGACCAGCCTGGGCTACAAAAGTGAGCTCAGGACCAGCCTCAACTGCATAGCGAGACCCTGTCTCAAAAAGACAAAAAAAAAAAAAAAAAAAAAAAAAGGTCTGGGAAGAATAGACTCTGAGCCAGAGAGCCCTGGAAACAGACTAAAGATACTCTTCTCTCTCTTCTCACCTTTCCTTCATCTGCCTTCTGCTTGGAGGTTCCAGGCAGGGTCTTGGACTCACTCTTCCTGCTCACCATTCCAGGGCTAGAAGTGTCAGAAAACAACTTTGAGGTGGTGCTAATCTCCTGTAAAAGCTTCCTTTCATGGCGTGTTATTTTCTGCTTGGCTTCTGGAAGTATTGTTTCTATTTGTGACTTAACTGTAAGAAAGTCAAAGTGGGCCAGGTGAGATACAAACCACTTTACATAGACTCTTGATGAGCCTGGGAATGGGGCTGTGAAGAGTAGAGAAGGGGGACCTGAGTCCTTGGGACTCTATGACTCACATGTGTCTTAGCAGAGCTCAGGTAGTGATCCCCAGGGGCTAGGGGCAAGGTTTCCTATGTGCTGAATGTGGTGGCCTCTGCCTCAGCAAAGCACCTCCCTCATCCATGGAAGAGCAGGAGCTGTCCAGAGATAGGCTGGCTTGACCAAGAGTGGGCCAGGGTCTGCAGCAACACAGCAATAGATTCCAGGGCCAGGGGCAGATTGAGCCAGCACCTCTGTGCTGGGAGAGTCCAGGTGATCACAAATGGGAAGACAAGGCTGGTATAGACATGGAGAGAAGTAGATTGGGACCATGTGGAACCACAGAGGGAAGCTACTTGGCCTGGAGTGGTGTCTTCCCTCTACTTTATCAAGACCCAACATGTTCTCCCTAAGTTAGTGATGATCCAAGTCAGGACTGCTGAACTCACTGATTTGGGAGCAGGGTTTGTACAAAGCAGCATATATAATGAAAGGACCCATCTTTGGGGACAGGCAGACATGAGTACAGCTCCCAGGCTGCTACTTGCTAGCCACGTGGCCTTAGGAAAAAAAATAATCTCTCCGAGCTTTATATCTTCATCCCACAAAATGGGGACAGGAGTGGCTATGCCACAGGATGCTCTTCAGGAGGAGTTAATACAGCATTCCATGCAGGACCCGTCACAGTGTGGGATGTTTTTCCTGTGACTTTCCTGCATAAATGAGCAGTCTCTCACCAGGGCTGGGGGAGGGCTCATGGGATGAGAAAGAGTCAGATGTGGTCCTTGAGGCTATGCCTCAGCTCTGAGGCCTACTCTATCCAGCCATCCATTTCTGTCTCCCCACTGTCTGTGTTTTTAAAGGACTATGATGATGGGCTGACTTTAGGGACCTTGGCTTCTTGATGTCACCCTCTGTTCTAACTCTGTACTAGCTAGGGCTGCTGTAAGTAAGTACCACAAACTAAATTGGCTAAATAACGTCTGGGCGACTGGTCTCCTAGGACCAAGATATCTGTGTCCTAGTTCCTTCTGAGAGCCATGAGGCTCTGTATTCTGTGGCATTAGCCTAATCTCTGCCTTCACCATCACATAGTATTCGCCTGTCTGAATCCATCTCTGTCCAGATTTTCCCTATTATGACACCTGTGGGACCCTATTCCAATATGACATCTTAAGTGGTTACGTCTAGAACTACCCTATTTCAAGAAAAGGTTACATTCTGAGGTAGTGGAGATTAGAACTTCATCATAGAATTTCTTGAGGGCTACAGCTCAACATGTAATGGTCTCCTACTCTTTTATTCACCTGCTTGTGTCCTAGACAGAGGGTTGTGTTGGGCCATGGCCATGGAGCACAGTGGATTTGGGGGAATGGAGTCAAATGAGAACCTAGAACTTGAATTCAAAACCTTGACCTCCTAGGACATAAAAATTGATGGTTATTGTTATCTACTGCACCTGACATTTGAGTTATTTATACCTGTTGTGTATATGAGAAAGTGAGGTGATGTTATCTTTAAGTTACATCTCCTTCCTAGTAACCACCCTGGTCACTGGTCTTTGGTCTCAGATATAAATACCCTTAACCCTGCTCTCCCTGTCCTGTTGCCCTTCCAGGGCAATGAGAATTTTACTGGGAGGAGGATGTTCAGTGGGCTGATAAAATAACCAACCCTCCAACAGCTTCTCATTCGGAAAGTGAGATCTGGATGTTGCAACTGGTCCAGTTAAATGCCTGCAGTCCTGGCAGCAAGTCTTCCCAGGGTGATTCCAATTTGCAGCTCAGGGCTGTGCCTGCCTGGCCAAGTGACTACTGGAGTAAGAAGTCTTTACTCTGTAGAGGTGGCACCCAGCTGCCCTAAAAAAAAAATAATAATAATTGTAATTGGAGAGTGCTAGTAAGCTTAGAGATCACTTTATGGAAAGCAGTTTACAAGCGTCTTTATATAATAATGACCTAATCGTGTTTAGTGTTTCACTAAATATCCAAGCACAAAAAAGGAATGTTCTATTATAGAGGCTCAGGGCTTCTGGACCACCTTTCCATGAGTGGAAAACCTCTTTGATCCTTCTGTGTATCTGGGCTCTGGGCACTGCAGGGTTCCTGGAAGCCTCAGCAACATACAGCAGGCTCCATCAACCCTGGGACCAGTAGCCTTCATGTCTGACTTTCAGGAGCACACAGGAGCCAAACGCCTTCAATCTCCTGTATGTACAGAACCTGCCCTGGGAAGGCCCTGCCACCTAGGAGCCCTGGTTGAGAAAGACTCCCAGCCGGTCACCTTTCCTTTTGCTGATAGGCACCCCCTATCTCCTTGCACAAATCTGATCTGAAATTCACTGATTCATTGTCACACAAATAATCACAACTGCAGCCCATCTACAAGCGGGTGTGTACTGTGCCTAGCCAGCTCTGCAGGGAATGTGGAAGTGAATTGGACACAAATCCTGCCCTGGGCAGCTGACAAACTAACAGGCTCAGGGAGGTGCAAATATTTATATCAAAGCCGATTTAAGCCAGGTGACTTCTGTTAATTACTAGAATGGAAAGACCGTGCTATTTTTAGGAAAAGCGTGTGCACATCTGGCTGGGAAGATCCAGACAGGCTTTGTGGAAATGGTGTTCCTCGGTCCTCTGCAGAAGTGGGCAGATCTGAGCTGTCAGCACTAGGGTGGGAAAAGGAAAGAGCAGCCCAGCCCTGGAGCCATGAGGGGCCCCAGAGCAGGCCCAGGGATGGCTGGAGAGCACAGCTGTCTTTGCTTAGAGCAGGGCAGTGAGAGGCTGTGACAAGCGCATCTGACAGCTGCCTGTGGCGTAGGTCTAGGTGTCTGTGAAGCACACACTTGCGCCCAGTCTTCTCTGATCCCAAATCTCATAACAGTGTCACAGCTTGGGAGTAGGTGGTAGAGAAGGGCCCTGCTTGCAGATCTGTGAAAGCTACAGCTGCCTGGATGGTTTCACTGGGCATTTCAAGGGAGGGCAGAAAAGGTTCTTTTAGGGAATCCTGACCGGGAGCAATGGCCTGAATGAGGAGCTTCCTCTTTGTTAGGACACAGGGGCCTTCCAGAGAATACTTGAAGCCAGGCCACATGTGTCACCCCCCAGCTGCTCCTGAGCCAAGGCACAATAACAGTGATGTGGGGAAGACGTTCCCTTTCCCCCCTCTGCAGTCAGCTGGCTTCCTGGACTTCACTCAGGCCTGAGCTCTACCTGCCAGGAGCATAAGGCAGGCAACTACCTTATAGGCCACAAAAAAGAACAGTGTGTGGGGAGGAGAACAGCATTTTACTGCCAGTAACTGCTTGTGCGGTCACTGTCCTTGAGCTGTTCTTGATATAAATATCTCCCTCTGGGACAAGACTCTGGGTCAAGCCCAAGCAAATGTCCACCTGCTTCTTTATGGGCATTCTCTGTGTGCCTGGCACCAACAAAACCTCGGTGTGTGCTGGGCTGGGGACAAGAGGCTTACTGCAGAGCTGAGGAGACTGCACATCCAGCTGACCCCCTTCCTGGGCATGGATGAATGCACCCTACCCACCAGACACTTCTCAGGTATTGGTCCAGCAGGAAAGTGACCTCAGTGACTTCCTCACCAGTCCCCGCAAGCCTGCACACACACACACACACACACACACACATTTCCCTGGACTGTGAATTCCCAATGAGGAGAGATTGTTCTTTGCTTTCTCCTTTACACCAGGCCTTCTGTGTGGTGCCTGAGGTAGCTTGGGTTCACTTCATGGTTTTCAAGTGTGAGGTGATAGAACTAGGCCAGGCAGGGATCTTCTGCAACACCGGGCCCTCCTGGTGCATCCTCGAGCCTGTTTTTCATCTACAAAATGAAAAGCAAAGCAACTGCCTGGGGTGGGGAGTTGAGAGCGGTTTGCTAGGCTTAGCATGGATTGCTAGTAAGCGCTTTTACTATCCCTCTGCCTACAGAATAAGAGGCCTGGGCTGAGAAGAGCTGGCTCCCAAATTGGCTGCCATCTCCTTTACTTTCAATTTTTCTTTTTTAAGTAGTAATGTCGCAGACTATTGTGTGTGTGTGTGTGTGTGTGTGTGTGTGTGTGTGTGTGTGTCTGTGTGTGTGTGTCTGTGTGTGTCTGTGTCTGACCGGGGAATCAAACTCAGGATCTTGCACTTTCCAGGCAGACACTTGTGCCCCTGAGCTATCTCCCCAGCCCCTGGGCTGCCATCGCCTGATGGTAAGGCCTACAGGACACCATCACTATCTTCCAGGCCTCAGTTTCCTCATCCATAACAGGGAAGCTAATGTAATATGATATCTTCTAATTAAATCACCAAGTCACCAGCCATTTCTGAACTGCCAGCCCTGGCCCAAACAGTGCCTAGAGGTCAGGTCAGCTTTATTTGACATCCAGACCCTTTGCTTGATTGTTGTGAGCTATTGCTTGCTACACTGGCTTCCGGAAACATTCGACGTTCTTAGTGTGTGCTGCACACATGCGTGGCAGGGGGTTGGCAAGGGTGCAGGAAGTCCTTTCTGGAAGCCCCCACTTGGTAGCCTGAGGCCAAGCCCTGGGTCTGCATTCCATGGGATGTCAGCTGAGCCTGAGGGGTCTGGACGAGGACCACCTTCCCCATGCGGGTTCTTTCGTGCCCTGGCTCAGGAGCAGGTGGTGGGTGACAGATGAAGCCTGGCTGCGAGTATTTCACTCTTGTTTACCAGGCTGTGGAAGAGGGGAGATTACAGGATGCTGGGGCAGAGAAGACTCGATTGGGAGACAGCTGTGTGGGCTTCAGCCCCAGAGTTCTCCTTGCGTTTTTCCTAGACTCAGTCTCTTCTCCTAGAGCCCCATGATAAGGCCTCACTTAGTGATACTATAAGGACCAAATGAGGTAGAAAACAGGGAGCTACCATCCGGTGCTGCTGAACCACTTTGATTACATTAGGTAAGTTAGAGGTGGAAGCTGCGAAGAAGGCAAGTTGGGATGGGATGGAACGCAGCTTTTTCATTTCCCTACAATTGGATTTAAACAAAAACAGAGAAAATTGTGTATGCATATAGAGCATTAACGATTACATAATTAAATGCAGAATTGGCCACCAAAGGTACATCTAAACGTTTAACTCTGAGAACCTTCAAGAATAAAAGTGTTTAGGGCTAGAAGAGCCTCATGTGGCCTTGGCCTCTTCATGTGTACAAAATAAGAACATTCCCTGTGTTGTGGTTTGTGTATAGGTGTCCCTCCAAAGCCACATGCAGTCATGGAGGAGCTTCTGGAATTTGTAATTGATTATTGCGGAAATGGGTGCTGCACCTCCTCTGGGGCAGGTAATTTGCATTTCAATGTAAGGAGGAAGAGTGGTTAGCTGCTTGAGTTGCCACTAGCTCCCTGTGCACTCTTGCTCTTAGCTGCCACCATGAAAGGTTGTTTTCTGCCATGTGTCATTCTGCGTTGGAGCCAGCTGAATATGGAGTGAAATCTCCAGTAACTATGAGCCTTTCCTTCCCTCATTTTGAGTGTCCAGTATTTGTCCCAGCAATGAGAGAAAAGTAACTAAGACAGCCTGCATGCATGATTCTGGTAAACAGTGCACATGCCAGGTTCTAGCTGCCTGCCTGAAGGAGAGGACTGAAGGATATGAACTCTTAATGTCCCTCTGCTTAAAGCATCATCCACAGCTTCCTTTGCCTTTGTTACCAGAGGAAACAAAGGAGGAAGCATGCGAGTTGGCGGAAGGACTGCGCCACTCCTAGGTCTCTGACCTTGCAGGAATATAGGTTGTTATGAGATAGAAGACGATAACTTAAACACTGCAGTGGCCACGAAATCAGGGACCCTATGCCTGCTGAGACATCAGGGCATTGTCCTGCTCTTTGGCCTTCACCCTTCCTTCTAATATCCCAGCAGGAAAGATCCCTGCCCTTGAGATAGATTTCCAGGTGGTACCGGCAACTTCTTCACCCTGACCCAGGAGGCTGCATAACAGTGTTTACTAGCCTAGGCACCTCTCCCTGCCTTAGCGTTGTTTCCTCAACTATCATCTGAGTGTCTGTGACATCCTGAATGCCCCATCTCATCCTGAAGGGCAGATGTGGCTGAACCCTCCACTTCACTTGACCCTGCTTGGTGCCTGGATGGCAGTTGTTCACTTTAGCTGCTTGCCTGAGCCCTTCTGCTTTGGGAGCTGTGGTGAATTCACAGCATAATTAGAAACTATGAGCACAAACCCAAGATGACAAGTAGAGCCTAGGAATGGACTACTGTACTTCAAAGCCAGGTGTGCAGTGGACACATGCAGTGCATCCTACACCAGGCCGGGTCCCAAGAGGAGGGACACAGAAACCAGAGTCCACACCTGTCCTCAGTGATCTCATTGGAGAGCCAAGGAGGCAGGCTTTAGCCTTGCTTTTGTAGCAGCATCAGTAAAGAAAACGATGACAAGTAGCCATTTCTTCAGTTTCCGGAAAGCTCAAAGAAATGACACTATAATTTTTTAAAGATAGGAAGGGACGCGGACAAAAGAATTGTGAAAAAGTAGCAGATGAGTGACTTCTCTGAATTTTTGGAAAACAGTAAGTGGATGGAGGAATGGCAGCTAATTTAATAAAGGGAAAGATGGCAGTCTAGGGCACAAAGAGCTAAAGACAAAAGAGGAGCCATTTTTTTCCCTTGAAAACCAAGAAAATCTTTGGTCTTAAAGCATAAGCCAAAGAAGGGTGGAAGAGGTGTGCAGGAGGGGAGCTGTGGTGCTCAGAGCAGAGGTCACTGTACAATCTCCCCCTGCCATAGCAGAAGGTCCCTCACACCACGTCAGCAGCTGGTGCACACTGGTGACTGCAGAGATAATGTAGGATTCAGAAGAAAAATGCTCAGAATAAAATTAAAAATGCATGTATCTATGAAATCAAACAATCTGGCATAGAACAAAAGCACCAAAACATAAGAAGCTTAAGTTGAAAATAGCAGAAAACTTAAGACACAGTACGGAAGCATGGGCCGAGTGCAGAAGCTGGTCCAGAGGCTCCAAAGACAGAGGACAGCGAGAGTGAGAGGACAGAAAATTAAAACATCACTGAGGGGAGAGAAACTATTGAAACAATGTGGGAACACTTCATTATGGAGGGAGAAGGACCCCTGATTGCAAAACCATCAAATGACTGGCTGTTTGAGTTGTGAGACTCTAGAACACCACCGAGGAAAAAAACCTTCCCAAGTGAAGAAAGTTATACCCAGAGGATTGATAATCCTAGTGAGCAGCTCAGTTACAGCACTGAAATATATGAGCTAATAGCCCATGTCTTCATAATCTGTTGGGTAAGTAAATTATAGCCCAAAGGTCTATAACCAAACTATTAGTTAAAGATGGGGATAAAAACATTTTTTAAAATATAAAGATTCAAGTGATTTTCAGAGCATTCTTACTCAGGGAATCACTAGAAGCTATGCTACAGAAAAAAAAAAAAAAAAAAAAAAAAAAAAAAAAAAAAAAAAAAAAAAAAAAAAAAAAAAAAAAAAAAAAAAAAAAAAAAAAAAAAAAAAAAAAAAAAAAAAAAAAAAAAAAAAAAAAACAATGAAGAGAAAACTAAGCAAGAGAATGTAACTATATAAACTGGCAATGGGAGACCCCAGGTCTAGAAAGCAGTGGGCCCAGATTGGACCGGGGGACAGAGAGCTATGGAAGAATGAGGCCTGCAGAGGGAGGAGGAGAGCTAAGGTTTTTAGATGTATAGAAAATATCTCGTGCATTCTAGACCGTATTGGGACATGTGAAATAAATGAGTAGAGTAACAAGCATAATAAGAGGAAAAAGCAAGCAATATCAACCCTAGAAGAGGGGTGTGTGTGTGTGTGTGTGTGTGTGTGTGTGTGTGTGTATTTAGGAACAGGCTGTCACTATGCAGTGCAGACTTGACTCAAATCCATAGTGGCCCTCCATGGATTTCCCAAGTGCTAGAATTACAGACATGCACCACCATACCCAGCTAGAGTCGCTATTTGTAAAAATGAATAGAAAGTTTGCCCAAGCATAGCTAGTAAGTGACAGTCAAAATGAAAACCCTATTTGATCCTACAGTTTGCATCTTAGTAAACCACTCTCCTTCTCTCTCTGGGCCTCAGCACCTTCATTTATGGAGTGAATAGGCCATGAGAAAGTATATTTGATATGAAGAAAGATTTGATTGTATGAAAGTTAAAAACTCTGGTAAAATAAGAGACCATAAAAATGACTAAAAGCCATGCTGCAGACAAGGACAGCAACTGGTGAATGATGGCCCCAGCCAAACTTATTACCCTTTGTAAATAAAGTTTTATGGGAACATACTGGTGCCCAATGTTTCCATGTTGCCTGTTTGCTTTTGCCCTAAAGTTGAGGTATTGTGAGAGGTTAGGGTCAGTGAGCCACAACTGTCTGCTCTCTGACTTTCCAGAAAGGGTTTGCCATCTGCTGGGCTGGGAGAAGACTATTCTTTAACATAGGTAAACAGTAACAAATTAAGACATAGACTATATAAAGATGACAGACCAGTATGAAAAAGCAAACTGAGAAGACAAGGTTGGAGTAGGAAGAAAGGCAGCAGATGGTGGAGCTGTGGAAACCCAGAAAGAGCAGCCCTGAGGAACTAAGTCCTAGGCCGGGTTTGCTGTCCTCCCTGCCTGGGAGCTCCTACCAGAGGGGCACCAGTGCCTGTGAGACCAGTGCTAGACACTGCACCTGCGGTGGGGATGTTGCAGGTAGCATGAGGCAGGATGTAGGCAGCATCTGCTCCTACAGCCAGTCCTGCGCTCCTGGTTCCTGGGGATCTTGGAGGATGGTCTGTTGTAGTCATTACACATAAGGACACGTGTCTTGTCAGTGGCTGCCATCACTTCCTGGACTCATCTGGCTCACTGGTTGGCTGGCTGATTTCCAAGATGCAGTATGAGGAAGGGTGCTCCTTTGTTGTTGAGTAGGTGGCAGGCAGGACCATTGCCTCCCTGCTCCTGCCATTTCAGCCAATGTAACCTGATCCCTGGGAGCTGTCATTGAATGTAGCTGAGACCTTGGCATCCAGACAGGAGAAAAGCAAAATAAGCCTGGGGTTGTGGACTTATACCTGTGTCCAAACTCTGGCCAACTCTTCCTTTTATCAGCCACCTAAACTCTTTTTGAGTCTCAGAGTTCATATTCATAGAACAGAAGTGATAGCTAGCTGCCAGCTAAACTCATCTGGTTATGTTGTCCTTTTTCTTTTTTTTAATGGAGAAAAACATTGTGAAGAATGTGGAAGAAGAGGGGCCTTGTGGGCTCAGTCTGTGAAGCACACAGAGGATTTCCTGATTCCCTCTGTTCTTCAATAATGCAGAGTAGCTGTGCCTGCTGCCCCCCAAGCCTTCAGCTTCACTCATGCTCCAAAGAAGGCTTTGAAGCTGCTCCTCCACAGCCTGGGCTCTCCTGGCCATTCTCCTTCCACTATGAATGCATCCCTCCCCTCGTCTCAGTCTGAACAAGGCTCTATCTCAGTTCCAGGTGTGTGCAGACACAGCTCCTTTGGTCGAGGAGCAGCACTGTCCCTCCCATTCAAGGACCAATGTGGGAGAGGCAAGACTAAGACCAGGGAGGGTATGGCAGAAACTGCCTTTACTTATGGCTGTGTGTTAGTTACACTGACCTCTTTGAGTCCACATACCTACTCCATGGACCGCACCATTCTTTACAGCTGGGTACATGAATGGCACAAAGAGAAGGCCCACTTTGGGGAGGAAAGGTCCCCAGTACAGTAACAAAGGGATAGAGACCTACTTAAAGAATTAAGCTCCATATGAATATGTTACATAGTAGGCTGGGATTAAAATTGTCAAAAAGGAAAGCAAGTCTTAGTTTCAAATATAAAGGGGACGGGGCCCCTGCTTTCTACTCCCAGTTGGGGAACCAAGCAGGGAAAGGCAGCTGCCTGTGGCTTCTAGGTCCCCAGGTGCCCACAAGATCAGGTGGCAGATAAGCAGGCCTGGCACTTTCCTCACCCCATGCACACTCGGCCCCATGTTCACGTGTGATAGGATGGCAGCGGTGCTTCCCCAAATAGTGGACAGGATCCAGTGGGATAACCTTCAGTGTTAGAACAGCCTGCGGTGCAGGGAGAGGCCCTGTTGGAGGCTACCATCTATGTCACATGATTCTGGGCTCCCCTGGTACAGTACTCACGCCTCTGCTGTGATCTGCAAACGTGAGGCATCCTTTACCTGCCACTGTGGTGTCTCCATGCCCTGTCCCCTGCCCTCTCATGCCACCTCATGCATTCTGCCTGCCCAGCGAGGCCCTCTGGGAAGGGATTTTTCTCACCTCCCTTTTTCCATGTCATCAGGTCACGTTTTGTTCTCTTCTAGACCTGTCCTCTCAGGTGCCCTGCTCCCCTCCTGCTTCTGCTTCTTCTAGACCCCTAGCTGGCGGGGCACTTCCGGCAGGCTCTGCCGCACAGGCGCCACTCCCCTGTGCACCTCAGCGGCCCAGGGCACCTCGGAGGGCTGCTTTGCAGGGCCTTTCTGCCGCTGCTTCCTCTCTCCCTGGAAGAGCCAAGAATATGGCAGCCATGCTTGCCTCAAGCCCACGGATTTGAGAGCTGTATCCAGATCGACTCAGGTGAGCTCACCTTCCAGGTCACCTTGCATGCCCTAGAATGAGCACCAGCCTTCCGAGTCTACATTGGAGCCACATGTGGCTCCTGTCATTTTTGTGTATTAAGAGAGAGGAATGCACTCCACGAGCCCTACCTGAGTGCCACACAGGACACAGGAGGTAGGAGATATGCAAGCACTTGCTACACAGGTCACCCTGCCCTGCGTCAGCTTCCGGAAATGAACAGCTTTTCCCAATTGGGCCGGTATGGATTATTTCCCCCAAATGGACTTGGCTGGTGGTGGCTGATGGGACAGGAGAGGCCTTGGAGAGATGTGCTCAGCAGGCTGCACAGCCAGGCCTCTCCTGCGAAGAGCTGCTCCTGGAGCCCTGGCCACACGCACCAGCCTCGGCGCTAACTAGTGGCAGCAGCAGTGTGCTGTCCTCAGCTAGCCGTGAAGTTACTGTTTCCTGTGTTTGGTCCTCTGGCCCTCAGGTGTTTGCAGTGAGGTCCCAGAGACTACCTCAGATTCAGAAGCACAGGCCCCTTCTTTTCCCGTGCCCCTGCACTCAGCATCTGAATGACCCCAGGCCAGGTGGCAGAGCTTAGTATCATAGCTGACAAGGGATCCAGTTACGGCTCAGCCCATGAATTGCCTGAATGAACCTTTAGCAAAGAACTTCATCTCTCTGACCCCGAGATTCCTCACCTTCATGTGCTTGTGGGTGAGTTAGGAAGGGAGGCATGTGACACACTTCGTTTCGGCCTGCTCCAGACAGCTGTGCTTCACAGGGCCTCACTCCAGCCCCAGCAAGGCAGCAGATGCGTCATCAGAGACAGACTTGGATGAAAATCTGCCTCCTTTTGCCCTACCCTGCCCTCTTAATGAGAATAGACTGAGCAGAGAGGGGCACGGAAGGAGACCTGCAGTCCTGGGAACCAAGAAAATAGACACTCAAGGCCTTGGCTAGGACCGTGGCAGGTGTGACCTCAGCCGAGGACTCTGGGTCGCCAGGCGGGAGGAGCCCTAGTTCCTTTCCTTCTCATGCTGCTGGTCCCTTTGGAGGAAGCTAGATGCTCCTGGCAGGGTTCCATGGAGCATGTTCCTCTCAGCTGTGCTTGACCCTGAGTCCCCTATCCCACCTGTCAAGCAGACACTATCTAGAAAACAAGCTACGCTAATGTTTAAAAGAAGATTAAATCTGTATTGGTGCTATAGGCTGAAACAGCAAAAGATACTGAGGATGCCCAGAGATGGTAACTGAAAGCAGTAGCTTCTTGGCCTAGGGCTGGGGCCCAGAAGAACAGCCTTATCTGGGGCATGCAGGAAGAAGGCCCTCCTTACCCTGCCACACAGCTGGAGCTGTGGCCTCTGAGGAGCAGGCACTGATCTGGGAAGGGGTGTGGCTTACTGGGTCCTCAGGGAAGGGGAAAGCTAAGCTAGTTGTCCTGGTGCAGGACTGGAGCTGGTCAGGCTTGTGCAGGCCGGGCCTGAAGAGCTGATAGAGCAGGGGCTCTGCTGACCACACTGCTGGAGCTGTAGGAGCTGCAGCTGAGGGGAGCAGGGGAGGGGAGGGGGAGCAGGGGAACAGCTCTCCTGCCTTTCTGCCTCCGCACCAGGAGTCCATGGGAAAGCGAACAAGCCAGTGGGGTGGGGGTGGGGGGGGTGAGACAGTGGGCTTCCAGCAACAGTGTCTGTAGTAGGGAGGGTAAATAAGCAGTGCCCTGCAGTCAGGAGGCTCCTTGGGCTCTAACTGGACACCAATCTCTTGCTCCATATTCAGGAGGCACTGTGAAGACTTTGCAAGTCATCCTGGTGATTCCCAGTGCAATGAGGTTTCAGGGAGTATTATCTCTCCATAAGAAAGAACCAAGGCTGAAAACCCAAGTGAGGAATTCAGGTTAGGCTTAGACAGGAATACAGAGCCGTGAAGCCCATCACAGCACAGAAGTCCTCCTAGTGGGCCAGCTCCAGGGACCATTCACAAGAGTCTGTCACCAGCAGAGGAAAAGACTGCACAGTCCCAGCCCCTCTCCATCTCTACACTTTCAGGGCAGTTGTCCTGTGAGCCACAGGTTGAGAATTCCTCCCAACAGGGGAACAAGATGGTTGCTGCTTTAGGTATAGGCCCTACAGGCTGAGGGGCCCCAGTCTTGACTGGACCCAGGGACTGAGGGGGCTTTAGGGCACCAGAGCTCAGGAGAAGAACAGAGGGAGTGAAGACTGGGCAGTGGGGGCTGGGCGGCTTTGGGTGCACAGGGGCACTGGACCCTGACAAGGGGCTGCTTGTCTCTAGCCTGGAGCATGAAAGGCGTTGGCCTCATTCATTGTGTTAGAGTTCCCTCCCTCTTACAAATAATCTGAGAAGGAACATTAATTCTTCTTTACAAGTTTGCTAAAATTCAACAGTAAAACCAGGCTTTTCTTGGTTGTTACTGTCAGCATCATTACTTGTGAAAGGTCTAGTCAGATTTTCTGTGTTCTCCAAAAATTTGTTCATTTCGTGTAGATTTTCCGCTTTAACATACCACTTTTCATCACATTTAGTGAGGAAAAGGTAAACATGAGTTAGTGCTTTGCTCCTGCGGGCCAGGAATGAAGTCATCAGTACACACTGAGAGGCCTCCCCTTGCTCTGTGAGGCAGGCACCCTCCCCAGCAGAGTGGCCAAGAACACGGGCCTCGGGGCTCAGCCTGCCTGGATGTACCAGTAGTTCAGTAGCTTCATCCTCTTGGGAATTATTTACCTCTCCAGCTCAGTTTCATCATCTGAAAAACGAAGAGTCCATGTACCCACTTTTGGGGTTGCAGAAGGATGGTAGGAAATAGCATTGTCCAGGCAGACACCACACATGACCAAAACCATCCATTAGGGTCAGCCCCTCCCACGGAAACTGCTGCCACGAAACAGTGCTTGACACTGAAAGGCATTTGTGCAATAACCAAATCTGTCATCTTTGCTGCTGAATTCCACCTCATCCTTCTAGAATCACCCCAAGGATTGACCCCACGAGGAGTAACACAGAACACACTTACTGAATAGCTGTTAAACACTAAGCACTCTCCTTAAATCCCTTAAGGGCTCTATGAAGCAGATATATTATCTGCTTGGACAGATGAGGAAACTGAGGCTCGGGAGCACGATCCTGTCTGCATGTCTCCCAGAGATGGTGCTCACTAGTGCAGTCTTCCTGAGCTGCTGCCTGCCTCTAGCCCTTACCCACTTAGTGCTATAACTGTAAGTTGGTATAGCTCCCACAGCTTGGCATCCCATGGAGGAGAAGGCCGTGCCTTATTGTCCTCACACCCCTAGCCCTGACATGAGGCAGTCAGCCCGGTGAACAAGTCCTGACCTTATCTCCCTTTGTCCATCTGGGGGTCCCTGTCCTCCCACAGGCTCAGCCTCCCATGTCCTGGACAGTCACAGATCTATCACAGCTACTGAACACAAAACACCGTGCTTGATTCCATCATAGCGGGAGCGGACACTCTAAAGGGGTTAAGTGGCCTTTTCCACAAGCAAAACCCAACCACCTGCCATATCCTATCAGCCCATCTGCAGTTTATATTTCTGTATTTTCTGTTTCTTGAGTGGCTGAGTTTTTTCATCTTCGTTTTGTACTCTGTCATTAAAGTAGTCAGGGTTACTGGTGGAGGGGCTGGTGGTTAAGGGAGCTGTGTCACCAGGATCTGCAGGAATGTCAAAGGAGGGGTGTCCCTTGTCATGTCCTGTGGCCTGGTACAGCCTGAGTCAGGACAGTAGGGACCCCATTCCTAGAAGGTGAGGAGGCCTGGCTCCCTGCAGTGATGGGGCTATGCCGTGTGCAACACATGGAGTGGGTGCTCAGAGTAGATTGCTTGGGTTCGTGGCATGTGCTCCAGATACAGCACTTTCTGCCATGGAGGAAAGAGGAGCCAATGACTGTGGACATAGACAAGGCTACCCTGAGGCATCTGTAGGCATCTCTGAGGATGTTATGTGAAATAGGCAAGGCACACAGTTTCTCTTATATGAGAGAACCCGAAATATAAAGAAAAGACAGAGCAGCAAGTAGGAAGATTTTTCTTCAAATAGTACCAAGATATGGGGGGTGGGGAGGAGGGTGTGAAGTACAAAAGTTGAAGGGCTGGTGAGATAGCTCAGTGGACCCAGCACCTGCTTAGACAGGTGCAAGGACTGGGGCCAGATCCCTGGCACCACATGCCTTCCTGGCCCTGCCTCTGGGTGCACTGAGCTGGCCACCTAGAGTCTCGGCAAGGTGGCGCATATCTGTAATCCCAGCACTACAGAGGATGAAACAGGAGGATCACTGAGTCCCACCTGCATAGTGAGACCATGTACCAAATATATTTGAGAGAGAGAGGGAGAGAGAGAGAGAGAGAGAGAGAGAGAGAGAGAGAGAGCATTTCAGAAATGGAAAGGAGAGTGAAAGTTGGAGTATACGAGGATAGTAAAGGGATGGAAACAGAATTCAGATGTGCTGTTTAATCCTTAAGTTCTCGCTTTTTATTTAACTGTTATGCCTTTCCATTTTTATTTCTTCTTCCTTTGAGTTCTTACACCAGGGAGACTATATGATATTTACACATATAGGTCTGGTTTATTTCACTTATGAGTATATTTTCAAGATACACCCACTTATATATGATGGTTTCAAGTTTATTATTCTTCATAGCTAAGTAATACTACATTGTACAAAAACACCACATCGTTTTCATCCATTCTTTAGGTGATGGGCATTTTTATTGTTTCCAACATTTGGTTATCCCAAATTGTGCTGCTATAAACATAGGTACCCATATATCACTATGATACGATGTTTAAAAAGGGGGGATATAAATGAAGGACCACTTTGTAGCAAAAAAAAAAAAATAGGATAGCTGTACAGCTACTTTCTCTTAGTTCAATGAGAAGATTTGTACTAATAGTGTTGAGACAAGATATCAAGTCTGCATCATGTACTCTGAACAAATACTACGAATACAACACATGCAATGTATTAATTAATGTAACTGTCCTACTAACCTGTTTTGAAATGGTCTCATGCTATTTCTTTCTCAAAAAATAAAATAAAAAATAACCTAACAAAAAATTAAAAAGAAACCTTGTTTTTTTTTTTTTTAAGTGTGCTATGGGCAGCCTCCCCATGATAAATGTCATCATGAACAGCAAACTGTACTAAAAAAAGATTTCAGGGCCTGCAAGCCAGCCCCTCCCTCAGCCATGCTTTCGGGACCAAGATGACTGGAGGAATGAATGCAGATCGATAGATGCCTGGGCTCTGGGAGGATGTGGCTACACTCACACCCCTGCACAGAGGAGCAAGCAGTGTGGCGATTCACTCTGCAGCCTGCAGACACTGGCTGGGCTGCATTGTTGCCGTTTCTACCCCTGCCCCAGGAAATTCTCCTGCAGACAGTACCTTCTCCGGGTGTCTCTAAAGTGCAGCCAGATTCAAGAACCATCAATCTGGCCCACCACTTGCCCCCCGGTCACACAGTGGCTGACCAGTGGCAAAGCTAGTCCTGCTCCAGCTCTGTATTTTTTCTCTCAGTGTTTCATATTGAGGCCATGTGTCTGAATTTAACAGAGAAAAAAACAATTTCCTTTAGGTTATCATTGCTTTCTGTAACCCTTACCTCAGCCCCTACTCACTTATGAAACCATTAAGAACTGATATTATCCTTACATTTGTATTCTGTACTCTGAACTCTCTGAAGTAATGGTGCCCCTGCTCAGAGCACTTCACATAGACCGGACTTCAAAAATATCTGAAAATATTTGTGAAATAAATACCTATAGATTAAAAAAATGCACCAAAAATAAAAACAGCAAAAAAGAAAACAAAAACCCAAAAGGCCTCACACTATTAGGACTTATTCCCCTGGGCTTGCCTGACCTCTCTTACCCACTGTCCTACAGGAGATACCTGGTCCCCTTGGCTTAGTCTAGTCCCGGCTGGCATTTGAGAAAGACTTGGGATTGCAGAGAGGTTGTGCTCTTTTAATGCAACCAGGAGAGGTGGTTCATTGTCCTGACTTGCTTTAGATCCCACAGAAAATGGCTTTTCAAACTCAGTGGTCTAGAAAGCCCTGGAACTTACAGCTCTGACTTTTAATGTAATTCAGCTCAATAACCATTTATTAAAGACTCCAGGCTCAAGTCCATTGGTTGGTGTGGCCTCAGAGAGGATTGCAAGGAACAGTGGCCACTCTTGCCTTGGAGGTCTCTTCAGCACCAAACTTGTCCACAGAAGAGAATATATGTTCCTGTGGAGTCCCTGGCAGGACTCTGGTAGACCCAGGAAAGATCTGGATGTATTCTATCATGGTGCCTGGCATCAGGAGGGGAACAGAGAGGGTCTGTCACTAAGTCTTGGCCTTCCAGTGGGTAATTAGAAGGTCTCACCTCAACCTCTCCAAACAGCTTGGCACCTTCCTATTGGAATTTGTCTAAGGATCCCTGATGAGAAGGAAAGAACAGTGGCTCATGTCCTGAAGTCCTGCTTTGAGCCAACTGTGTGACTTTTTTTTTTTTTACTTTTTTTTTTTTTCTTGTTTCAGAACCTTTATTTGTTTATTCATTCATTCTTATGGCCGGCTCAGCCCGCCCCGATGGAAGGGCTGGCGCAGCATGCGGTGCCGGGGATCGAACCGCAGTCTCTGAAGCCGCCCAAGCTTTCCCAAGCAGGCGCTTTAGACCGCTGAGCCATCCCGCCGGGCCCCCCAACTGTGTGACTTTAAGCAGGTCACTCCATCCTAGGTTGTCCAATTGTGACAGAGACTCCTGTGTACCTCACAGGATATATAAGCTTAATGAAATAATGCACTTGAGTATGATGGATAATGTTATGAGGCACTATATATTTAAAATCATCAACTTCATTCTGGAAGGGTCCTTTGAGATTATATGATTCAATGGTTTTCAGAATGAGCTTTTGGGTCATACAATAATTTGCGTAAATGGGATCTTATAATGAAGCTCAACAGATAAAGCCTGGCCCAGCCCTAAGGGTACTTAGGTATGGGGCTATCCAACTGGGAATGTAGGGGCAAGACAGCAAGAATGAAACAGGCACTCCAATTTTGAGCCTATGATCCAGGGTTTCCCATGACACTGGATTATCTTTTCTAGGGAGGTCCAAGCTAATGGAAAAGGAAAATCCAAGAGCAATTATCCTTAATAAAAAATAAGTTTATCTCAGGGATACTTTAAATATCAACTCTTTGAGGTTATACAAAGGTTTGAAAAATAAAGTCAATCCTATGGAAAAGATGAAATCAGTATGAGGTCATATGAACATGAGTAAGAATGGAAACTCATTAGGAATTTATTTATATAGTTTCCTACGAAGCCCATGTTATTTGTACACAATTGATTCACCCATAGCCTCTTCTCTTTCCTTTAACCACAATCGGCAGAGGCAGACTTGGGAGTGGATAACATCATTTCTTTTGTCCTTGTGTGGACCTCCCAATTATGGTAGGGGAATAGGCACAGTCTATGCACTGGTGTACTGACTGACCACTTACTGAGCATTTTGCATGATAAGCATGATGTTAAATGTAGAGAACAACACTGTGCCTGCCTTCAGGTAGTTTGCAAAGATCTGTAGAGTGTGTGCAACTGCCCTAGGCGGGGCACCACCAGGTTTGTTCTGACATGGCGTATGGACAGAGTCAGGGAAGTTTGGTGGAGTAGATGACACTTAAATTGAGTCCTAGCTGTCATGTAGGAGAGACGGGGTGGGGGAATGAGGTCCAGGGGAGCCACAGGCCCTGAAGCTGGGCTTTTTCCTAGACCTAAAATTCTTTATCATACCTAGAGACTATGAATGATGGGTTGGGAGCCAGAGGAATTATGCAGGCCTCAGTAACCACATCACAGGGTTTGGATTAATGCAGGCCCTTTCAGCTGGGGTGACACATCTGCAACTGGGACCCATATCTTCACAACTGAACTTTGGCAATAGTAACAAGGCACTAGGCAGTGTGGTGAAATAGGGCACCTGCTACACACTGCTATAGCTTTGATGTTTGGCAGAGGGTGCTCTGGGGAATGCTGCTTATTTGAAAGAGATGATCTGGAGTAAACTATTAAGAAACGCCATGTGCAGTCTTTTCGAGCTCTTGAAGATTTGTGAGGTGCAGTAGTATGTTAGATTCAGGGAATTCCTTCAGCAAAGCACCCCATTTAGTGGTGCAGTGTGGCTCAAGCTTATCTTACCTTGAAATGTTTAGTGTCTTCATAGTACCTATTAAAGCTGGATGGAACACTCCAGAAACCTGGACAGGGGCTGGAGAGAAAGCTCGGTGGTCTAAGCACCTGCCTGGCAAGCACAAGAACCTAGGTTTGATCCTCAGTATTGAATATCATGCCATCCCTGGAACCCCAGGCACGCTGTGCCTGCCACCAGGGACTAAGCAGTGGTGTATGCCTCTGATCCTAGCGCTGGGGAAGCTGAGACACAAGGATCACTATGTGTCCAAGTTGTATAGCGAGACCCTTACTAAATAAATAAATAAATAAATAAATAAATTTTTAAAAAAATTTTTTGAAAGGTGGACGAAAGAAAAAAATTAAAAAGCTGATGGCCAGCCCCCCAGAAAAAGCCTGATGAGCACAGAGAGCACCCTGACCAAAGGGTCTGGGTCTCCCTTCTCCATTCTCAAGGTGCACTCCTGTGGTGGTAGATTCAGGCATCTCTGAACAGGCAGGATTATTGTGGCTGAGGCCCAGACCTCATCACCATAGGCCATGCAGCCACTCCTGCCTACTAAGACTAAAATACTTGACCAAATGCACAGCTGTTTCTGCCCCTGAGACTCTGTGACCAGCCTCTCCAAAAATGCAGCTCAAGTTAGCAAGTAGAGCTCTTGGTCCCAGATCAGCAAGGATGTCAGATCTTACCAACTCCTCAGAAGCACTTGTGTCCTGCTCTGTGGAGACTGCTGGTCTTACTCAGTCTCAGAGGAAGGTATGGACACTGCTCAAGACCAGAAGCTCCCGGTCACCACCTCCTGGGTGGGTCTGTGATGCTCAAGTGGACTGCATTTGCCACAGCAATAGGGACACTTTGGAAGAAGCCCAGAGGCTTCAGAAGAGTCCATGGAGCAGCCCCCCACCGCCCCCCCAACAGAGGGACATCAGGCTGTGAGTGCTGGGGCTGCTCTAATGATAGAGCCATGAGCTCTGAAGGTATAGCCTGGCCAGGTTGCTTTCCATGAGGCCAGATATGGCATGGGTCAAAATATGTCCTGGAGTCTCACTGCCACACGGAATATAGTCTAGAAATTATAGGTCTGCCTAGTAATTAGCCTTGGGCCCAAGAAGAAGCCATATAATTTATGGTTTATGTGTACTCTGAGCTAGCATCTTCTGTTCTGCTGACTATCCATTCTGTGTACGCACCTGACATTGTCAGTAACTCCCTATTGGCTATCTATAGAAGATGCAGCTTGGTGGCTGGGGTCCAAGTCTCTCATAGGCAATTTGCCAGTTCTGTTCTGTTTACCACTCTGAGCTATAGGAAATACATGGAATAACATTAAAATGTTTCATGAACCACAGAGCACAGCTCAAGTGGTGGATGTGGTCATTCAGACAAATCTGTGTTCCAGTTTGTAGGTCTCTGTTGTACCATAAGCTCCGTAGGAAGAGGTGGGCTCCTATATGTGACTGGATCTGCCTTAGGGTCCAGCTCTGTGCCAACCCCACCTGGAGACTCTCTTGGACTGCTGTACAGTGTGGCTTAGAGCAGAGACTCTCACTTCCATGCATCAAAATCCCTTGGGAGCTTTTTACTTTTCAGATTCAAAGTCTGAGTGGGTCTGGGTCGGAGTTAGAAAGATAATGTTTTAAAAGCTTACTGTGTGCTTGTGAACTTCAGAACAGACAAGGGTGCCTGGCTTGCAACAGCAGTCTTTGGGGAGTACACTGTTCGGAGTCTCTAACCTCCTAGCACATAGGGATGGTGAGGGTGGGGTTTGTTCCCCCTAAAGATCCTGGTGACAAAAGCCAGCGCCCTGCTGCTGGTGAGCTAGGACCATAAGGGAATGAGGAAAGCTCTGTGGCTGTATGGGAGGTAAATAGTGGGTGAGCCTCTCGGTGCTCAATGAGCTGGACAGGAAGGCATGGCCAGTAGCTCTGCTGAGGGAGCCACCACCTCTTGGCTGATGCAGCGTGTCCCTCTGTCTCATTCTAGATTGTGTTCCGGAAGATCAGTGATGTGAAGCGGGAAGAGGAAGAGCGCATGAAGAGGAAGAACGAGGCACCCCTGATCTTACCTCCTGACCACCCCGTCAGACGACTTTTTCAGAGGTTCCGGCAGCAAAAAGAGGCCAGGCTGGCGGCTGAGAGAGGTGGCCGGGATCTGGATGACCTGGATGTGGAGAAGGGCAGTGCCCTCACTGAGCACAGTGCTACCAACCACAGCCTCGGGAAGGCCAGCGTGGTCACAGTCCGGGAGAGCCCAGCCACACCTGTGTCCTTGCAGGCAACCTCTGCCTCTACAGTGTCAGACCATGCCAAGCTGCACGCACCCAGTTCTGAGTGCCTGGGCCCCAAGGGTGGTGGTGGCGACTGTGCCAAGCGCAAAGGCTGGGCCCGATTCAAGGATGCTTGTGGAAAGGGTGAGGACTGGAACAAGGTGTCCAAGGCTGAGTCCATGGAGACACTGCCAGAGAGGACCAAGGCAGCAGGTGAGGCTACACTGAAGAAGACAGACTCCTGTGACAGTGGCATCACCAAGAGTGACCTGCGCCTGGACAATGTGGGTGAGGCCAGGAGTCCCCAGGACCGGAGCCCCATTCTGGCAGAGATGAAGCATTCTTTCTACCCTATCCCGGAGCAGACACTGCAGGCCACTGTCCTGGAGGTGAAGCATGAGCTGAAGGAGGACATCAAGGCCTTGAACACCAAGATGGCCAACATTGAAAGCCAGCTTTCCGAGATACTCAGGATATTAACTGCCAGAAGATCCTCTCAGTCTCCTCAGGAGCTGTTTGAAATATCGGGGCCCCAATCCCCAGAATCAGAGAGAGACATTTTTGGAACCAGTTGAAAAGTTTGCTTTAAAAAATAGTAAAGTTTGCACCCAACCCCTGACACACCTCTGCAAACACACACCCATGCCACCAGTCCTGTCCAAAGTCTCTCCGGACAAAAAGTCAGCGAGGCCCAGCAGGACAAAGGTGGGGAGGCGCCACCAGCTGTCAGACCGCAGGTGTTTCTGAACCACCTCTGCACAATTCTGCAGGAAGGCCGTGCTATCCAAAGGATGTTTTCCTTCATTTTAAATGTACTGCCATGTAACTTATAGAAGGTTAAAACTACCAGGAAGAGCACCATGTTGTCTGGGACCAACATGAAAGTGCTAAGTGCCCCTCATGTATACATCATGCTGGGCTCCTTTTTGAGGTCTCCAGAGACCACCGTGGGCATACAGACTCCCCAGCATTCCTTACCCTTGTACAGCTCACCTTAGCTTCACCATCTGTTTCTCTACAGTTGCCATTTGTAACAAGCTCAGGACAAGAGAAGCCTGAGGCATGGGGAGAGGAGGATCCTTCAACTTTCTGTCCCTGGTGGGGAAGGCAGATGGCAGTGCTGTGTGCCCCACACTCACCCCAGATGCGTGCAGCTGGGGTCCTCCAGTCTCTGCCCCAAAGCAAGGCAAGGACGAGGCCTGGAGAGGTCCTTGGCTGCAGGAGCTCTGCGGGAGCTTCACAGGCTTCTTGCAGGATGCTGCTCTGGGTGGCCCTGTGGCCTGCTCCCACACAGGCTGCCCTGCTTTTCTCTCTCTGGCTCTTCCCAAGTGTTCTCGTGGCATTCCTCAGGGTATGGGACATCAGCAGGAAGGGGCATGAGCCCAAAATTGCTTTACTGATACAAACACACACACACACACACACACACACACACACACACACACACACACATACAACCTCAGAAAAATGATTGTAGTAAGTGCTGTTTGTATTCTGATTCTCATAGGGATTGCCCTTCAGAATTTTCTATTTTGCCTACTGCATAGGGTCATTATAGGACCCTTGGGAGCCATGCATAGCCTTGTTTGAAAGCTAACCTTTCTGTTTCCTACTAAGAAAAGTGGCAGGATCATGACTTCAGGAGCTGGGGGGGGGGGGAGAAAGATGATGAAGTGGCTGGTTTTTAACTCATTTCTACAAGGAGATGGAAAAGATGGGGCCAAAGAGCTGCAGCCTGTGCAGAAGGTCTGAGCCCAGCACCATGATGCTCAGGACAGTCACTGCCTCATCACTGGGGCCTGGGGCCTGAGCTCCAGTGTCATCAGAGGAAGGAGGGCAGAGCATCTCTTTCAGGGAAGTGGAGTCAGCCTTGGTGCATACCATGGTGAGAGCTGTTGGGACCCAGTGCTGCCCAGCAGGGTCACAAGCTCGGAGAGCACGGAACTAGGCACATAGGTGACAGCAAGGCCTGGTCCACACACCTCTGGCTGTGTGGCACTGTGGTGACTCTGTCCGCAGCACTTCTGCCTGGCTTCACTTTGCTGTCAAAAGTCTGAATGCAGTCCTTAGGGAACAAGATATATCAAGACCTGCCCCACCAAAGATTCTGTATTGCTTGAAGCCTCTCCCTCCTTTCAACCTACCTGGTCCTTACTGGTGCCAAGGTGACACAGATGGCTCTGGGAGGTGGAAGGAGGCACATGTGTGGCTTTCCATATGAAGCCTGCAGAGGGCTGGTGGCATCCTCAGGCTCTGATGTAATTCACCTCTGCCTTGGCTGGCAGCCCACAGGAGGCAGAAGTGCCAATTTTACCAGGCCGAGTCCCATCTGCTGCTGCCCCCCAGGCATTTCAGTGTGCCACTCTTCAAGCATACTTGTTAACCTATTGCCTAAGTTAGGACCTGCCCCTCTTGAGGCAGTCTGGGGTCCCTGAGGAACCCAAGGACAGCTGTAGGGCCCTCTGTTCTGGGACTTCCCACTGGCTCTCTGGAAACCTGATGGGAGGGCCCCTCAGCTTCTGCCCCTTCCAGTTCTGCACCAAGTCCATTCACCAGTCACAATCTGGGATTTGACAAGCAAAGAAGCTGCAGAGCCTCGAAGCCCAGACTCCTTTTGGAGAGAGGTGGGGCTTCAGGCAGCACTGAGGAGAAGCAAGTTAGGTGAAGGCTGGAGTTCCAGTCCTGCTCTGGGAACCTCTCCTCTGAGGCTGCAGAGCCTGCATGTGAGTCCCTGAGGTGACAGTCAAGAGCAGCACAGATGTGGCTGTATCTGCTTTTATTCTTCTCCATTTAATAATTTTCAGGAGTTTTTGGTAAAATAGTTGTCTGAAAAAAAACTTTTTAAAAATGAGCTGATCCTCTTTTCCTTTTCTTTTTATGATGTGTGCTTGGGCTTAGGCTGCTTTGTGCTACCTACTTACCCTGGCTAGTTCTGCCCCTGGGCACCTGCACAAGGATGTAGTCCTCAGGTACCACTGACTGACCCATTCAGTATAAATTTGGTGACTGAAGAGAAGCTCAGTATTAGCCTGAATGTTCAGACTTCAGAAAAGTTAAGTGATGAGGCAGAGATCTCTGTGAGGTTTTCTGTCTTTTTTAGAGATACACTGCCCCTTTTCCCAGTAAGTGCTAGTTACCTGATCTCCACTGAACTCCTCATTTTTGACCATGATTCAGGGAAGCTCCATTTCCTATATATCGTGATAGGCTGCTTGGAGGTGGTGGGGGGGGCCCTGCTCCTGCCACCTGGCTGTCCATGGAACATGCTCCACCCATGACGGCACGAGGTTGAGTCCTCATTCTTGGTGGTGGGGGGGCACCAACTCCATCAGGGTGTGGGTCCATCCCACCACCCATGAAGGCTGCCTCCCCTGGGATGGGGGGATATGGTGGTCCAAGGGAGGTAGTGGCAACCACTCAGCAACTAAGCTGTGGTTGTGCACACAGCTAACACAGCTACTTCATTGCAGTACCCTGTGATACTAATGAGGCTATGGTGTGGCCTGGATAGCCTGTGGCCTGTGTTACACTAGGCCCCTTGGATCCTCTGTATTGCCACTGGTCACATGTCAACTCCTTTCTGGAAGCTCTCTCCTCTGGAAGTGGGGCTACCTAGGCAAGGGCCAAAAGACACTTGGTCACCCTACCCCAACCAGCAATCTTGATCTTCCACATCGGGTGGGAAGTAAAAAATATGAAGTGTACCACCCAAATTGTTCAAGTCTGTGAACAAAAGTCGCTCCAAAAATACTAGAGGCAGATCCCTATTTCCCTGGTTGCGCTGACCCCTGAATCATCTGTGCACTCCAGGACACTTTCAGGAGCTCTGGTGGAGATACAGGTCACTGATGTGCATCTGGTTAACAGACTGTACCATGTCTGCAATAAAGATGTTTAGCCTTAAGACCCTGAATGATCTCCAGCTGTGAGGGGGCTGCACGATGCCTCCCCTCCTCACAGACCCTGGCTTTGTGGGGAGGTCACTGTGGGTCACTGCAGCCCCCGGACAGCCTCTCCTGTGCCAGAGTCACTGTTGCTGCTTCCTCTCTGCCTTCTCACTTGCTTCTGTAAAGATGACCTTCACCACTCCTGTGCTCTCCAGCTGGAGACCTCAGTCTTCTCAGAATTGACTGCAAGCATCAGAGAAAGGACCCCTTTCTCCCCAGAGGCACCAGTGTTGAGCACTTGCAGTTTCCATGCTCCACAGTTCAAAAGAATCGATGTGAATTACCTGGAGCCTAAGTTACTTTCAAATGATCCATTTTCATGCAAGCATATCAGACTTCTGTAACCTCTAACACTGGACTTGAATACCTTGCAAGTGCCAGGCCTGGCAGTGCCCTCTCTGCCTGCCATTTGACTTTATTAGAGCCACTCTCCCTCCACCTGTGACTTCTGAGTCATCTGATGGAACCTCTGTCTGTTCAAGCTCAAGCTCTTGTACAAGGAGATGAACTGTACTTACATCAAGGATGGGATGCCCTGCTGCTGACGTTCTCTTAATATTCAGAACCTGCTCCTCTGCACCTGCTGCAGACAGTCCACTCTAGTATTTTGCTGTGAGGAACCCCTGCCCACAGCAGTGCAGCGTTCTGGGCTTTCTCTTAGGTGAACAGTCTTTCCATTAGGTCCTGCTAAACCCTTTATTGAGCTTTTCTTCGCATCTGCCACTTTGTCCAAATGAGCATGAATAAACTGAAGTACAAATGAGGTGATACTATTTTTGTGATCAGTGGAGGCTACCAACAAGAACTTCACCATAGTCTGCGGCTGGGGATAAGAAGAGGACCCATAGGGCCCCTCCATCAGTGATACTCCCTTCTCAACATTTTTAAACAAGCACAAATGATATTTGTAAAAAAAAAAAAAAAGTTATTTATTATGGTAATAAACTATTTTATACATGACGCTTGCCTTCATCTTTCCTATAGGTCAGTGCATTGGGTGTTCTGGCCTAAGGTAGAGTGAGCATGGTATCTTCTATTTTTTTGAGATTTGGGAAGCTCAACTTGAAATAGCACCTATATTACAGTTTTTGGAGAACTTAAAATTCTAAAGACATTATAATTGTGTATTAAAGTACTGCCTAGTGTGCACAGACTGCTTTTAATTTTTTTTTTTCTTTCTTTTGCGGGACTGGGGATTGAACTCAGGTCCTTGCGTTTGCCAGGCAAACACTTATTCTACTGAGCTATCTCCCCAGCCCCAACACAGACTGCTTTTAAAACCTGTGGCTTTTAAAATTTCTGGTGCTCTCACAAAGCCCACAGCTGGCCATTTGTAAAGCACAAAAGCTGACTTGGGTTCCAAAGCTGGGAAGTCGCTGACAGGGTAACTGCTGCTGGTGAGAGCCTGGTGCAGCTCTGCTACTGGGGGGCTGTAGGGGCAAGCAAGCATCTGCTGATCTGCTGAGATGGGCTGTGATGGGGATGTACAGCAAGTCCCCCTTATGAGGACTCAGTCTCACAAGGGAGGCTTGAGTCCCTCTCGGCAAGCTCATCTCCTAGAGAAGCTGTGCCTCCCGACATCTCCACAACGGCTATCAGATCCTAACAGGATCTTGGTAGAGGACAAACAATGCCCAAGCCCTAGCCGTGTGGTGTCACTGCAAATTTCCAAGACACGCTGATTTAACACATATCAAAGTTTATCTGCCTGCCTTTTAACACTGAGTAGAAAGAATGGAACTATGTCCTTGCTGCCTGGCTCAGTGTTAGTAGGATTAGTTCTGACCCTTGCTTGACTTCCTTGATGTTCTTAGGAGTTCTTAAGGTACAAAACTGCTTGCCGTGAATTAAAGTCTTACCCTTCAGCGTGGTTTCTTTCAGGTGTGTTGTGATTTTAGCTGGGACTGCTTCTTGCTTATGGCAAAACTCCACAACACCGACAACCTGAGTTCTCATTTAATACCCAGTGGGTCATGTGTGTAAGAAGACTAAAAAATATTGTTTACAATGGGATGAGGAATGTGTGATATGCTGCACCAGCCAAACTCCTCCCTGCTGAGGCAATGCAGCATGAAGCTCTTGGGCCGTGCCAGAGCCCACACCACAGGCCACAGGAAAGGGATCACCAACACATCACCAAAATGTCTCAGAGGCAATGCTCCTAGGAGGACAGTCCTCTCACCAACCAGGAACCCAATGTCCCATCCCCTAAGGTCACAGCATGAATGCAGACCTTCCTAATAAGACCCTTGCCCCTACTATTTACAGTGCAGAAAAGCACAAAAAGCATAACTTAAAGGTGATGTTTTTTCAATTCCAAATGACGATTTTTCTTTGTTTTAAAATAATTTCCCTGAAGAAAGAACCCTGAGAGTTCAGAGCACACTGAGAAGGGCAATACCATGGAGACTGCTGGGCTTCTCACACTGACTCCTTGCAAGCCCTGTGGACACGTCCTGGGATGCCTGCTAAAAGCAAAGCTCACTAGGTTATGGTTAATCTGATATTCAGTCAAAAGTTATACCATTATTTTAGATAAGCAAAGTACAAAGTTTCAGTTTTTCTCACAGGAAAGTCCCATACCTACTAAACTACTGTTCTCCTAATCAGGGACCATGACATGCATCTGTGATTCATTTTGTCTCTGGGTCTATAGCTTTCACAAAACCTCACACACATCAACCTGTTGTCACCTCACACACATCAACCTGTGAACAATGTTTTTTAGTCTTCTTACATGGTTCCAAGACTTGACCACAATGACCAAGGGCTTGCTGACCTCTCAGATGCCACGCCTGAAACCCTGGACTGGCTCACAGGGCCAGAGTGGGGTCAGAAGGTCCTGGCACTAGTGGGGACCATGGCCCTTGCTTAGTCTCTTCCCAGAATCAGCCTGAAGTTGCCTAGGGCTGAGGATAGGGAAAGTGCTCCTTACAGAGCCATTCTGCATCCCCAGGGTCCTCAGCAGCCCTCTGATGAACACAATTCCAGGATTTTAATTCATATGCACATGGAGATAAGTATTATCAGAGCAGAACAATAAGACATTAAAGAAAACAATAACTTTATGTAATCCACACATGGACTATCTGAGCCTCAAATAGAGAGCTAAATACAGTAATCCCTTACTAATTTCTAAGAACAACTCTGAATGATCTAGTTTAAAAGAAATTAAGGATTACTTTCAAATATATCCACTGACTCTCCAACACAGTTCAGTGAATGAATAAATTTGTTTTATATAAATGTTCCCTATGCAAGAGCTCAGAATCTTTTGTATTATTTATATACATAATACATTAAACTCATCCCTATAATCACTTTGACACACCTTTTTTATCTTAGCAAGTAACTTCTTTCCAAGTAGACTTCTACTAAACTCCCTCTGACTGGCCCCAAGTCCCAAGTGTTACCCCATAAAGCTTTACTGTATTCATTTGGGGGCTCTCTTCTTGTTATGGCCAACCTGTCCCTAAAACTTCCTAGCACCCCACAATTTCTGACTCGTGTCCCCTGCTTTTCCATGGAAGCTTCTGAGGCTACTTGGCCATCTCTGGCCTTCCCTTCATTTCAGCTAATAATAGTGTGTATGGAATCCAAGTCTCCGGAATCTGTTTCCTCTCACCTGTCTCTCAAGAAGAGTACCTAAGAATAAAGGAAGTCAACAAAAATGAGTGGTCCTGGACTCTAGGAGTTTGATTTACAGCCAAGACCCAAGGACAATAACAAATAAAAAACAGTGCAAGGTCCATGTGAACCTGTCACTTGGTGAAAATACATGTACGTGGAATGTTACAGAAAAGTTTCTCAAAATTAAATACACAGTAGATTCAAATTTTAAAGCTTCCACCTCCCTTCCAAAAAATCTAAAGCTAAACAAAATATTCTAAATCATCTACCACTTGGGGGCCATTGGCAGCTTTTCTAGATCCTTCTGAGGAAGGAGACCAGGTAACTAAGTATATTTAGATTTAAACATTTGCTTTAAACTATTCAAAATAAATGTAGAAAAATAGAAATTCTCTATGTAAAAAAAAATGCTCAATCTTACTTGAATCAAAATCCATTAAGCATAAATCTCAGAGCAGGAATGGGACCGTTGGGACCCAGGGCAGGTCAGAGAGCAGACACTCACATTTACCTTCTGGGACTTACTGACAGCAACCATATGAATATACGCATCCTCTGACTTGAAGTCAGCCTCTTAACTGGGAAAGACTAACCATCTGAGGAACTTCCATGTTCATACAGCTCTGAAAATCTCTGAAACAAGGAGCCAAATAAACTTTGAAAGTCACAGACTCCTTCAAATGCCATGGGATTGGTTCTCAAGTGTGGCATCACCTTGTCCCTACTGAGGAGCCACAGTGTGAAGCTCTAGTGCTGTGCTAATGCCCACACCACAGGCCACAGGAAAGGGGTCACCAACACATCACCAAAATGTCTCAGAAACGATGCTCTGAGGAGGATAGGCCTATCACTAACCAGGATTCCAATGCTCAGCCAAGAAATGCACACTACATTTATCTCTTGGAACAGAAAAACAAATACAAAGGGCCAGGGGACTGGGTTCTATATCAACATGTCACCATGTTTATCTGGGTAAGACCTCTATTGGCCTGTACCCCAGGTTACTCAGGAAAGAAAGATTCAGGTAGAAAATTCCTAGGACCCCAAAGTCTGAAGATTATTTAGCTGTAGATTTTCTATGAGAGATCAAATGCCAGCCTTGGAATGAGGTATCTTCAACAGACAATGCCCAGAAGATAACTCCTTGTAGACCACCGTGGAGTGGAAAGTCAGGGTGACGTATATTTGCCTTGGACACTGGTGGTGAAGGCAGAATCAGTTCATGGTGTAGGTCTGGGCCCAGGCAATCCCCACGTGCGAGTAACAGTACAGGAACCCCAAGACGGAGAGGGTCACCCATGGCCAGCCTGTAGGTGAGACAGAGAAGCACAGCGGTTAGATATTCCCTGGGGCAAGACCTCCCATGTGGACAGACAGTTCCCTGTGGACAGGGCAACACAGAAAAAACAGCCTCAGTTTATACAAAACATCTGTTCCTAGTAAATTGCCTGTCTGGAACCCCAACAAATGGCATACTACATTTGCAGTACGGCCAGCATAAGAGGACCTTTGTGTGACAGCAAGTGTAAGCACGTGTAGGGCAAGCTCTTAAAGGACACATGTCTAGAGGACTAAACAGATAATTTAAAAAAGGAAGTTTATGACCAATATATTACAGTGAGTGTCATGTGTAAGCTCACTGAAAAGGGGACTACAGATTCTATATTAGTTTTCAATATGCAAAGCTCTTAACAATTCTTTTGTCTTGGAATATCCGTTCTTTTCTTTCTTAAAAAAATAATCTTTCAGGCTAGAGAGAGAGCTTGCAGTCTAAGTGCCTGTTTGGCAAGCACAAGGACCGAGGTTTGATCCCTGGAACTGCATGCTGTGCCAACCCTGGAACCACAGCGTGCTATGCCAAAACTGGGAGTGGTGGTGCGCACCTGTAATCCCAGCCCTGGGGAGGTAGAGATAGGAGGATCTCTATGAGCTTGAGCTGCATAGAGAGACTCTGTTTCAAACAAACAAATACATAAATATTCCTAAAATGTTTCTAAACATTAACCTTTCTTTCTGCTATTTGTTATTAATGGTCTCCAGGTCTTTTACACATTTCACTTCTTCAAACAGTTTTTTTGGTGGCTTTAGAGATTGAGGTGCCACAGAAGGCAGGAAAAAAAAAAAAAAAAATCAAAGCCAAAATTCAAAGAGTTAGTCCTGTGCTGAAGGTGCTCTGACTCAATCCTGGGAAAGACGGACACAGCTGGCGAGATTTGGGATCTGCACAGCACATGCTAGATAGCAGCATACGGAGCACACTGAAATTGAGCCATATGGGGAGAATGGCTTTGTCAGACAGGAAGGGATGGGCACACAAGTCACCAGGGAAACCACTTTTAAGTGAACATCTGAACATCGCAGGGCATCCAAGGAACAGTGACTGTCACAACACAGTAAGGGGCTAAAGAGCTGGGTAGTGCAGGAACAGGAAGCAGGCTGCAGGAGGCCCCAGTAGCTCTTGGAGTCCTAGCAGGCTCTTTTCTAGCTATGCCAACCACCAGCTCCTGCTGCCATTGATAAAAGGTAGGCAAGTCTCAGCAGTTTTGTGGCCAAGTGTCCAGCCTCTTACACAGAGGAGACAAATTTGAGCCCTGGGTTGCCAGCTGTGTGACCCTGAGTAACTTAAAAAATTTCAAACAAAACTAGGGCGAGAACACCTTAGTTACTAATGTTCCTACAAAAACGAAGGGAAATGATGAAAAGATTTGCATGGTGCCAGCACGTGACAGGCAATAACAGTGGGGCAGACATAGAAGTTTGTCCAGCATGATCTGAATGGCACAAGAAGTCCACCCTGTGCCTTCTCAGGCTCCTGGTTTGTCCACTCTGACCTTTGCATAGAGCTCTGCAGGGCCTTGGTGCTCTGGTTCCTGACCAAGCACAGTTCCCCCTTGTCTACTAGCCAGCTAGCGTATTTGTTTCCTGAAGCTGCTATAATGCTATAATGAATTATCTCAAGCTCAGTGGCTTAAAACAAGCATGCCTCTGTTTCATAGTTTTGGAGGCCTCATCAAAAACCAAGCCACCCTCACCCCAAAAAGGGTGAGGCATGGAGGGTCCTTCTCACTTCTCCAGTGTCTTCCACGCAGCATCTCTCCCATGACTGCCTCCCCTTCACTAGTTTCTCTGTTCCTTCTCTTATACAGATTGCAGCCATGAACCCTAAATCCAGAGCAGATGCTATCATACACCACAATGTGTTACATCTGCAGACCACGTAATGAGTTACATCCACAGAAGTCCGTTGTGACATTCCTGGAGAGCAGGAACTTTCAGACAACACTGCTCAGGCCAGGACAGCCAGCTGCTTTCTCTGAGCTTCAAGATAACTCACCTGGCCTGTGCCCTCACTCTCCCCACAGTGGCTCAGACATAGGTGTCAGGGGCACTCAACACCTGCTTCTCAGTAGGCCAGTGTGCAGGATGGAGGAGGGCTTAGGCCCAGGAGGCACTCTGGAGGACAGCTGTATTTGGAGTGAGGCACCAGTAGGTGTTTGGTAAACACAGACCCCAAAGGCCAGCTGCAGAGGTCAGCAAGTAGGGATGTTTCACTTACACAAAGCTGGGCCTGGGGCTCCATTAGGGGCTGTGCCATGGCTCTAAGAGCCCTCCGTGGACGCTTCAGAACCACAGGAGCGAAGCTCTAGGGCCACAGACAGGATGTGTGGGTCTGCTTGAAGTCCCACAGCTCTGCTTCCATCTACTGTCTAGGGAAGAACCATAGCCACAGGGAGAAGACTTCTAATACAGACTGAGCACCACGAGAGCTTCATGGGCCTTAGCTCCCCCATCTACAGAGTGGGATCTCAAAATTATGTTAAAAGTATGCAAATAACATGATCACAGACTTGGTAATGCTTTTAAAAAGTTTTTAAAGTGCAGTGGGCTAATAGGGACCTCCCCATAATTCCATCACTTACACACTGTCACAACACACCGGCCTTCCTGAAAGCACAAGTATTCCAACAGACAGTACTCATAGAGCATATCAAGTGGCTGTCAAGGCCTCCTTGTGCTTTCCTGACCCCAGAAGAAAGGTACACAATGAAAAGGAAAGGATAATTCTGCAAGCTACCACTCCACACCACTGAACCCTTAAGTGTGCCTGGCCCTGGCCTAGACTTTCACAGCACCCGTGCCTTGGTTGCTTTTAGCCACAGTGCCTGGCAGAGGCAGCTGCTGAGCACATACTCCCGTGGCCATAGGTGGAAGTGGGCTTGGAGTGTAGCCTCCGCTTCATCAAGCTCACAGGCAGCCAGGACCTGAATGGTATAAAGCGAAGAGATGAGGGACTGCATCTCAGCCACCATCTGCAGGGACACGACAATCCAGCCTGGCAGTTAGCACGGAGCTGATGTCAACAGTTCTATCTGCCTGCAGTCCTTCTCCTTGGCCTCTTCCCAGCCTCCTCCTTCCATGATCTCTCTTCTCACCTAGACTCCTCCTTCTTCATCTCCAAATCTCTTATGGCCCTCTAGGTCTTTTATCATGGCTCACCAGAATCTCAAAACACAGAGTCTCACTTCATAGTCCAGACTGGCTTTAAGCCTGGAACTTGTCTCAGCCCCCCAGATGCTAGGATCACAAGCAGGTACTACCATGCACAGCTAGGAGGAGAGTCTTCACAGATGGCGTGTGAGGCTGAAGCCTTACATCAAAGGCTGGGTCCTCAGAGACAATAATGTGAGTAACTTGCTACATGGATATCTGACCTTAACAAGACCTAAATGGGTAAAGAATTTTCACAGGTCACTGCTAGGGTTCACTGAAGATATAATAAATAAGCTGGCAGAAAGTCAGACCAGAGAAGCAGAGTGCTGGTCACATACATTGTTAGCAGGGTAGGCTGTTCTACACTACACTAGGTGCACACACATAGGATATACAGCACAATGGACTCACTGACGAGGACTGTGGAGGCGATGTAATAGGGGAGTTTACAGGATGTAGACAGTTGTACTGCTAAGAGGGTGCTGGTAAACTGTATAATAATTGCAGCTAGTAAGACAGAGGTAGTGTACAACAAGGACTAGCACAGTTTTATTTGAGATTATTAGGGCTGAGCAATTCTCTGACAATAAGATTAGACTGAAAGGATCAGAAAGGTAGAAGCTCAGATATAAAGAAGAATATCATCATTACCCAGGCCATGGGAAGGGGAAAGCAAACTATGCATTTTTGGAAACTGAAAAGATGAGCAGGAAGAGCAGTGGTTCACTGAGGAGCTGTTTGAAAGGTGAAATGGTGCTGTTGCTCCAGCCTCGGCACCCCAAAGCATTTGCATGCTTGAAGAGTCCGCAAAGAATGAGCACTGACGGTACAGTTCAGCTAGATCACAGTCTTGGCAGATTCTCAGTGTGCTGAGGCACGAATTACTTCCCAACTTTTACAGGGAGCAGTGGGGCTTGTGGATGTGGAAGAGATTGGGCATCACAGCACTGGCAGAGTCAGGAACAACACACTGCTGACGGCTCAAAGCCATGTTGCCTCAAAGAGGCTAAGCCCAGCCTCCAAAGCCTACCGAATAGTCAGTCTCAAGAGTGTCACTCTGTCCTTCAGTTGTATTTTTTAAATCTACCACCTGCACTACCCAGCTCCCTCCTGTAGCCACCCACGCAAGTTCTCCAGCCCCCGCACCCTGCTGCCTGCTGTCCCCTGGCTCACCCAATGCCCAGCCAATGTTAACAGTTCTCCCAAGGGCTGGAGAACTCTGTTTCCCTCACAGCAGCCTTGGGTCCTTCCAGCTGAACTGACAAGACCCTCATTCTGGTCTCAAGAAGCAATGCCATCTGGTGAGCAAATGCCATTCTAAGGAGAAGAGGAGCTTCTCCATCCTGAGAGCAGCAGGATGCACAGGAAACAAGGCTCCCCTCCCGAGATGCACCCCCTGGATCACAGCCCAGGCCTACAAATGCGAAGGACACACCATGCTTACAAAATGTCACCGTCCACAGCTCTGGGAGCACCCAGGTAATTTCCTGCCCAAACAGCCACCCTGCTTCAGACCACAATCAGGCTGATGGATCACAGTCCCTCTAAGGGGCCACTCAGAAGTGCCCGTCCAACTGGCAAATGGAATGAAGTAACTCTGGAGATTTGGCACAAGAAGGGAATAGGGGACTTGGTGATTAGTGGATTCTGAGGGTCAAAGAGTAGCTCTCCCTCACAGACCCTGACATAGCCTTAGGTGCTGCCCTCAGGGTTGATATTCAGTGAGCAAACACAGACTACACTGATGTTAGAAATCTCGCGTGATACTGACCAGTCAGGAAAAGTAACCATTTCCACCTCTCCTCATAGCTGACTTCTGCACAGCTCTTCAGGGCCCTTGTGGCCCTGGTCCTAGCAAGGCCTTGGGACTTGTAAGATTTTCAATGTCAGTCTCTATCCTGTACATAACCAATAGCCCTTGATATACAATGGTTCCACTCAGGAGGTTTTGTTTTCCAACCTTTCAGAGTTGTGAACGTGAACCCATGTGGCCACTCTGACTCCACATTCACTCTCACCGCTATTCATTCACTACCCATTCTCCATTTGGCCAGTGAGACAGTCAACAGGACTTCCTGTAAGAGGCCTTGTGTGTGACGACTCTGCCTGGCATGGGCTCTGTAAGTGTTCTGAGCTGGGGCAAGGCCAACGGGGCTCAGTTAAGTGCTTGGCAGGTTAGATGTAGCAAATGCATTTTCAGGGTAATATTCCAGCTTATGATGAGTTTATCGGGATACAACTCCACAGTAAGTAGAGAAGCAACTGTGCTATTATACTTTGCTGACATTTTCTACACTGCAGCTTCTAGAAGACCAGAGTTCCTCTCTCCTAAGAACCTGCTCATTCAGAGGACTCCACTGCAAGGGCTCTGGCTCAGACTTGGGTCCACATTGTCCCTGACCGACACTCTCAGCGCCAATTACCAACTTCAGGTCCACCACCCATTAATTAATGAGGGGCGAAGGCAGTACTGCCTTCACTTAAAAGCACTGGCTTCAACAGCACTTTATGGTTAGCAATGTTCAGATCTGATATGGAGAAATGATAAGGTGCTTTATTTAAATCTTATTTACTCTGGGAGTTGCTGCCAGATCTCATGGAGCTATTCATCAACTGGTTCGATGCAAGCCGGCAGCCCTTCCTCCAGGGCTAAATTTAGAGCTTTCACCTTAATGAAGCTCAGGGCAGGAGCTTTTCCCGTCAGAGAGCTGCCTCCTTGTAGGAGACACTCAGGAGAGCAGATGCCCAGGCCTCTCAGCTGAACACTGCTGGGGATTCTGGGAAGCTCTGATGAGCAGGCACTTGCTACTGAGTTCCAGTAACAGTCTCTTACCTTCCTATGCTTTACAAACCGGGGACAGCAGCCCAAGTTCTGAAGTCTGTGTTTTCCAAACCACACTTGAAAACATCTTTTTTTTTTTTTTTTTAACTGCTTTTATTATTTATTTATTTATTTATTTATTTATTTATTTATTTATTTATTTTGCCTTTTTGAGACAGGGTCTCGCTGTGCAGTTCAGGCTGGCTTTGAGCTCACTTTTGTAGCCCAGGCTGGTCTCAAACTCGCACCAATCCTCCTGCCTCAGCCTCCTGAGTGCTGGGATTACAGGCGTGAGCCACCACGCCTGGCTTTTTAACTGCTTTTAATAAGAAATAACAATGCGACGGTTTCAAAACACATTAGTAGTACATTCCCAATAATTGATACAATGCATATTATTGTCCTCGTAGTAAACAGAGCACAGGATGCAGACATGATAATTTTTCTAATCACTGTAGGTACAAAAATTTCTTCTCATTGTACTAAGAGAAAGTAGTTGTATACATAATCCAAGATTCCATAATCACAGTGGATTACTGGCAGAACTGGCAATGCCAGAAGCTGTTGATTTAAGCCATTTACAGCTTAGCATACTAATCCAAGTTTATGTTTTATGCCTCCTGGTTAAACTTTTCTGCTGGGTGGTTAAGGGCATGTTAAAGCAAGACCTGTATAGTAAAACATGTAACTTTCGTTATATGTTATTTGACTTCCCAAGGTCAGTCAAATCCCCTCCGGATTTACTTTCAAACTATGTACAGTGTTTTTAGAACTGTGGTCAGTGTCAGCTGTCTGGATGAGTTACAGCCATTGCTTGACCAGTTTGCTCTTTGTGAAAGCCCGAGATAATGTTTTCTCCCTAGGTGACTCTCCTTAGGCACACTATATGTCATCAATTCATTTCCTCCATGGTCCCATAATCTCCTTGAACAGAAAATTTGGGAAACCAGTTATAGGTCATTGCAGCACAAGTTTTCTTATGTCCTGAGTCCTCACTGACCTGGAAGGGCTGGGGCCAAAATATTGGCTAACCTTGTAGCCCTTCTTTTTCTCTGATTTTTTGTCTGTAAACTCACATTCTTAACCCTCCAGAAGAGAAGCTTCATGATACTATTACTCTATAACATAGGTACTTGAGCTTAAAATTACTGTCTTTCTGAATATTAAATGCCTTAGATTTAACATGGAAGTGGTATTTTCCATCAATCATTGATATTCTAATAAACCTCTATAGAGTGTGATAAAACAATTTACACATTTTTACACAGACATTTAGAGATCTAAGTATATACAAAACTGTAGCCAATCAATCCTACGGAATTTTTTTTTTTTTTTTGAGTCTCTTACTCTTATTTAATACCCTTTTTTGGTTTCTTGTAAACCAATCATTTACTTGAGAGAGTATAGCAGTAACTGAAATTACATTAGAAGCAGCATGCATCTAAAAGACCAGAACAACAGGCATTCTAAGCACAATTTTAGTGTTACTCATTGCTATCCTCAGTGTTATAAACCTTTTGGAGGTTCTTAGGACCTTTTTATAATTCATCCTGTATATATAAGTGCATGGTTTTGTTCCTGACATGTTTCCTATGTTTTCTGCTTGCAGTCACTTCATTGTTTAACCTTTAAGTCCTTGATTTTCATTTGGCTGTGTTATGCCTTTCCATTTTTATTTCTTCTTTTGGGTTCTTCCTCTAGGGAGACTATATATTTGCTCATGTAGGTCTGGTTTATTTCACTTATGAGTATATATTCAAGATACATCTACTTACATATGAAGTCTTCTAGCTTATCATTGTTTATAGCTGAGTAATATCCCATTGTATAAAAATACCATACCTTTTTCAACCATTCTTCAGATGATGGGCATTTTGGCATCTTATGAAAAAAAAAGAAGCTAGAACCCCAGAAGAGCAAGTTGTGCTAAGCCCAGAGAGTGCTAACTGACATACTCACTGCTCTGACAGTGTCTGACAGCTGTCTGGGCTCCATGTTCTGCCCACCTCAGGACCATGCTGTGGAAGTCCCTGTTCCAGGGGACCCTGCAGGAAGCCCAGTGTAGGACTTCCCACCAACAGAGCCATCCATAGCCAAGCAATGCTCTCAGAAGCGTGCTGGCAGCGTGTTCTGAGCCCTGCATGTTACTGGGTACCCTGCTGGGCTTGGACCACAACCTTACCCCATCTCAGTGGCAAGAGTAGCTAGCTCAATTCATGAAGGTTATAACTAAGGCTCAGAGGAGTAATGTCACTTTCCCAATTTGGAGGTTCTGAACCTGTACTTAAAACTCAGGGCTGTGACTCTAAGTGCACAGGGCCACCAAGCTCAGGAAACAGGACTCTGCTTCAGGCCACATGGCAGAAAGGTTCAAGCCAGGCCCCTGCCTGCTAGCTAGTCTCCTTTCCTCAAATCCCTAGACCCTATGTCACCCCTCACTCTCCCCTTCCAAGTACCTGAAAGGCAGGCAGAGGGCACAGCACCACTGTGCTTTCAGACTCAGCCAGCACTAATTAACTTGGTCTCCCTGTCTCCTAGGCCTCCCTTTCTGCCTTTGTAAATGAGCAGAGGAAGCATTGCATCCCATCTTGGTTACTGCCTGAGACGGCAAATACTACAGAGCGAGTCCCCAGAGCTGGCATGATTCTTTATTAAAACAGTCACCAGCACTGTGATGGGCCCAGTTAGCGTCTGCACCTCACCAAAGGACTGGGGGTGGGGGGTGGCTGAGGCTGCCCTCAGGGAGCTTCTAAAGGTGCATCTAGGTGCTGTGGGCACGTTCTAACCAGAAAGAGCAGTAGAAGAGTCAATTTCACCTCCCAATGAAGCTGCCCCTGCCACACTCCATCTTCCTAGCCACCCCCCCGCCCCCAAGTCCCCAGGCTGGTGCTTTACCAAAGAAATCTCTGCCATGGCAAAGATTTGAACCCAGTCCTGGCAATTCATTGTTTTTGTTTTGTTTTTAATTTTTTTTATTTTTATCTTTATTTTTTTCTTGTTTCAGAACTTTTGTTTGTTTTTATTTATTTATTTTTATGGTCGACTCAGCCTGCCCTGAGGGCAGGGCTGGCACAGCACGTGGTGCCCGGGATCGAACCACGGTCCCTGCAGCCGCCTAAGGTTTCCTAAGCAGGAGCTTTAGACCATTGAGCCATCCTGCCAGGCCCCAATTCATTGTTTAATCTTTTTTTTTTTTTTTGGTGGGACCAGGGTTTGAACTCATGACCTTGCACTTGTCAGGCAGGCACTTGTGCCACAGAGCTATCTCCCCAGCCCCTTCATTGTTTAATCTTTAAGTCCTTGATTCCCACTCAGCTGTGTTATGCCTCTCCATTTTTATTCCTTCTTTTGGGTTCTTCCTCTAGGGAGACTATATGATATTTATACATGTAGGTCTAGTTTATTTCACTTATGAGTATATTATCTTGAACATATACTCATAAGTGAAATAAAGAAGAAATAAAAATGGAGAGGCATAACACAGCTGAATGGAAATCAAGGACTTAAAGGTTAAACAATGAAGTGACTGCTCTGTGAAACCGAGAAAGGAAGCCAGACGGACAAGGCAGAGCCACCTTTTCTCGTTCCGACAGTGCAAGCAGAAGGCGCTGGAAAATTCTCTCCTAGGCCACTAGGGTGAGGGACCTTCTTGTACCCCACAATGGGTGGCACAGCCCCAACTGTGGTCACAGGAGCCAGAGGCAGCGTGTCCACAACATACATCCCTCAACTTGGGACTGTAAGTTATGCTATGAGGACAAGGTGCACTGTGTACTCATGACCACACCCTGCGACATAGCAGGCCTCAAGTGTGCTTTCCTGGCACAAAAGGGAGTTGTACCAGTGGCCTGACAGTACTTACAAAGTCTGTTTACCCACCTGGCACCCTTCTAAGGCCCACAGTGGGTGACCAAAGCTATGAATAGCACTGAGCCTTATGCATGCTATTTTTCTTATTCAGACAGAACTAGGTTAAAATCTAATCAGAAATTAGGCACAGTAAGAGATTGACAATGACTAATAATATTGAATAACTACAACAACGGACTGTAAAAAGAGTTTCATGAATGGGGTTTCCCTCTGTTATCTTTTTTAATATTCTGAGGTAGGGTCTGGCTAAGCCATTGAATTGCCAGGATTGGGTTCAATTGCATGATTCTCCTGCCTCTGCCTCCCAGATGTGTGCCACCACACTTGGCTCCTGCCAACGCATTACTGCCCTGTTGTCATCCTTCTTATGTAGTGGATTAAGTATGGTGTGGGATGACGGTAGGTGAAAGTGTTGGGCTCCTGATCTGCTGGTACAGCAGAAGGGCCACCTGCTTTGGGTGACTCAGGTCACCCAGCATGGGGAGAGATGCGCAGCATATGTAGTGTCTACACACTGGAAGAGGAGAGGTCCATGTCCTGGTGGACAGAGTAAGATGGCAAAGATTCAGAGTGGTGCCAATGTAAAACTTAGGAATTATTTATTTCTAGACTTTCTCTTTTTATGCTGCTGGACCCAGGCTGACCACGGGTAGCTAAAAGCCCAGAAGACACAAAACCAGATACAAGTGGGGACTGTGATGTTTATGAAGCCTCCATTGCATGCTCAGTAGTTAGACAGGCAGCCCTGACTCACTACAAACAGCAGCCTTCATCAAGGAAGTGGGGATAGGGCTCTGGAGCCAGAGGGCACAAAGCGTCCCCCTTCCCTGCAGCACCCTATGCTTATTTCTACAGTTCTTTGGCCCAAACACCCCTGGGCAGCTCTGGGACCCACAGGGACTGTCAGAGGGTGGTGGAATGCGATGATAGGCTGATGCTGACAAGGCGAAACCACAAGATAAATAGACGCATTGGGCCAGGGAGATAGCTCAGGGGCACAAGTGCCTGCCTGGCAAGTGCAAGGTCCTGAGTTTGATCCCCGGTTCAAAAAACAAACAAACAAACAAAAACCCTGCATCAAGCAGCTTTTCCTGCCAAATCCAATGACACACATGAACAGGGCCAGAGGTTTGGGACCATGTTCTGGGAGTGACTTAGAAATCCAGAGGCACCTGCCTAGCAAGAGCAAGGACCCAAGTTCAGTCCCCAGTACTGCATGCTGTGCCAGCCCCAGAGCATTACACCGTGCAGATCCCAAAACTGGGCATGGTGGCATATGCCTGTAATCTCAACGTTGGGAAGGCTGAGACAGGGAGGGAGGGAGGGAGGGAAGGAGGGAGAGAGAGAGAGCGAGAGAGCGAGAGAGCGAGAGAGCGAAAGAGAGAGAGAGAGAGACTAGCAAGCAACCAATCTACCTGGAGGTGTTACCAAGAAATAGGCTCTGGAGAAGAGAACACAGATGAGCTCCCCTGTGCAGTGGGCTGAGAGGAGAGCAGAGCCCTGGAGAGGTCACATGGTATAGGGACACTGGAAGCTGGAGTTCTCCAGGCCCAAAGTAAGCCAAGAGCCTGAGCATCCTGTTACAGACACAATGGAGCGGCACCTCCTCCAGGCCACAAGAAGAACTGGCTCTGACTGTCAATGGATCTGCTTCCTTCTTCCCAGCCCCTGTGCCCAGGGCCTGCATGGTAAAGCAGTGGCCAGATAATGGTGAGACAAAGAAGCAAACACACACTTCTGGCTCTAGGGTTCTCATTTACAAAATGTCAAACCCTATTTTGGGAAACTGAAAACTCCTGAGCAAAAGTGCGTCATCCTGTATGCCCAACTGGCTTCCACTTTCCAAACCCAAGGGACACCAAGTCCACTGACTGAAGTATTCATGCCCAACTTCACTTGCATGGTGAGTACCAGGAGTCAGGAGCACTGGCAGGTACCAACCATGCAGGCCCAGCACCCCAAGACAGCAGGACAGGGGCTCATGCCACCAGTCCACTCTTTTCAGCATCCACCATGTGCCTTTCTAAAACAGCTGTCAGATACAAGACTCCAAACTCCCTTATCTGAATTTCAGAGCAAACATTGGATGATAAAACCAAGCTCTACTGAGGGGCCAGTGGCACAGCGCACTTCTCCAGAGCCTGCAGTGGCCAGCAGGCTGCGACGCAGCCACCTCTGAGATAAAGAGGAAATATCCCTCCTGCAGCTGGGAGCAACTTTGCTCTTGCCTCCCTGCTTCTGCTCACTGCTGTGCAAAAGCCCTGCTCATCAACACGCTAAGAAAGGCAGAGTGGGCATACCACTTGGCCAGAGCCCTCCTAGATGCGGTCCCAGGAGCATCGCCCTGCCTGCAGGTGGGGCTGACTCCTCCCCACCGCACCCACCATGGGCTGTGCAGACATATCTGGAGAGGGAGTCTCACCTCTGGATGTTGACGTGAGGAGGGGTGAGAGTATTGAGAAGGGCGTGCAAGCTCTGTGGGAGGGGCACTGTCTGTAGACCCCTCTAGCTCCAGTCCTCCTCAGAACTCTCACCAGGTACTGGGCAGAGTCTAGATCATCAGGTAAAAGGCTAGATCGGCAGGGACATTGGGAGCTGGGGTCCCTCTCCACTAGAGCAGCCAGAGCTGCCCAGGTATGGCATAAATGCTCTTGCATCATCTATCACTGTGCAGGGGAGGATGCTCCTTTCTGAGACCAATGCTTCTCTTCTTAGAGTGATCCGCTTCCACTGCAAGTGCAAGGGGTTGTGGAGCTATGTGGACACAGGGGATGCACCTGCCTGCTGGCCCTGGGAAGCAACCACGGTCTGTGCGGCTGTAATCTAAGGGAAGTGAGGACCAGCAGAAGATAGGCATTAAGCTCTGCGTGAGACTAAGACAAAGTCCTGTCAGTATAGACTGAAACTAACTGGATGGTTCTCAGTGTCATGCTCAATAAGCAGCACTGTCACACAGGAGCCATTCCAGAAGGTCCAGGAGAGCTCCCCCATGCAAGCATGCAGCAAACCAACTCAGCTTGGAAAAAGACCACACAGGCACTGGAAAAGAATTATACTTATTCTGTGTGGTTCCAATGGGAACCTGTGACACTCAGTCTCTCAGTAAGAAGTTTGTGACCTCAGAACACAGTATTTGCAGGACACACGCCCTGTCATTCTTCCAGTTGCTCCCTTGGTTTCTGGTGACCTCTGGGGTGGGACCAGGCCTCTGCTCTCACTGTTCTCAGTGATAGCACTGTATGCACATCAGCTCCCTGGCCTGATCAGACTGTCCCCTCCCCTATCTCTCCCCATGTTGTCTTAATACCTGAAGCTTAGGTGGGAGCCAGAAGAAGGCTGACCTGCTCAGCATGCCCAGGGCTCCTGGACCACCACGCGGTAGAACGTGACCTGGGCTCTGGGTGCCTGGGCACTGCAGCACTGCAGCTCCCTTCCAGAGCTTCTGCATGTTGAGGGAAGACGAGGCTTCACACTTGGTGTCTGCGGAAGCAACCTGAACTTCATCACCATTGTGGCTCCTCACCACCTCACACAGGCTGAGCTCCCACTCTCACAGAGTACTGGGCTACATGTTGGGGACTCTAAAAGATTCTCAGTGAGATAAGAGTTAGATGCCATAGGAGAAAGTATGATCTTGGAGTGTGCACAATGTGAGTGAGTGAGTGAATGAATGAATGAATGAATGAATGAATGAATGAGTTGGCATCTACACTCCTTTCCTTGGGCTGAGCATTATGTCCGGGGCCAGTGTAGGGAAAGGCCGTGCAACCTCTGCCTGGGGAAGCCACAGCTGGGGAAGTGTGCAGGACAGAAGCACTCGGCTTGGGGAGCTGGCTCCTAGCTGGAGGTCAGCCGTGTGGAAATGGGTTTGGTGTAGGAACATGCAGGTGCCACTGTGGCAGGCACAGCCTTCTGTCCCTGTGTCAATCTTGTGGGGCACAAGGCCTGTCCCTTGCCTCCAGTCTATCCCACTGGCCCTCCAATTTTACTGCAAAACTTTAGTCTCCTTTTTTGACCAGGTAAGGCATTATGTGATTAAAAAGTATCAAAGGGCAAACAGAAGAGTAAATCTAAAGCACCCTCAGTCTGATCCCGGCATTCCTCCATGTACAGGAAGAAGGAAGAACTAGCTTCCTGCTATCCTCCCAGAGATTCCCTGCACATGGAAATGTCATTTCCTGTCCTGAAAGACATGCTGGATACACACACACGGCTCTCTGTCATGACTTTTCCAAGGTTCTAAATCTTGGGGACTCCATAAAAGTGCATATAATGATGTTCTGTGCCTTCCCAGGGCTATAGAACACTGCTAAATGGATGTGCCACAGTGGCTTCACCCAGTAACTTCTATCTGGCCTTGGTATTCATTCCAGTCTTCTCTTACTCAAGTAATGTCCAGTGAATATTCTGTTCACAGTACACCTCACACATGGGATTCATGACTAAATGACAAGGGAGACCAGACCCTAGCAGTGGAATTGCTGGGTCACTTTCAGTAGGTATTACACACTGCTCTCTCCAGCGGAGCTGTGTCTCTAAGGTCCTTACAGAATGTATGAGGTAGGACTCAGGGATCTATGCCAAGGTAGGTGCAGCAAGTTCTCATACTTTCAATTTCCCTCTCTCTAGGGCAGAATGAAGCAGCTAGATAGGGGTGTAGCTTGGAGGTGGGGTATATGCTGGGATTGTGGAGGCCCTGGTGCACCACCATCCCCCAAGGAAAGGGAAGGGAGCCAGACTGACTCAGCATGTTTGGACTTGCTTCAGAGGCCTTTGTGAGTCCTTTCTCTGCAAATGTTTGGTCATTCTGTGTCTCTCTTTCCTATCAGGCTGCTGTTGCTATCTCAGATTTATAGGAGTGAGGAATGTAACCCACTCAGCCTGAGGGTCTCCTATAGGCCTTTGTGGGATCATCAGGTACAGGCTGTTGGATCAGAAGGGTGTCACAGCAGGAGAGCCAGGGACAGCCGCCCCAGTGGAAGGAGCCTGATGACGGCATCCTGGGCGCTCCAGCTGCACACAGCTGGAGCCTAAACACAAAGCACACAGCAGGTGATGGGTCTGTCCCCAGAGCTGTTCAGGGCCTGTTTCTATATCTTTGTTAAGTGAGGAAACTACAGCAAACTTAAGACCTGCTCCATTCTGTAGGTGGTCCACAGGGAAGGCTGTTGCTCCTTCTGCCCCTCTCTTTGGATCACCCTCTTAGTCCTCCACAGCTAGGCCTTCCTTCAGCTTAGAGCCAAGCACAGGGACATGGTGGGGTTAGCTTCAGCCAGGCCAGGTGCCTGCTATATGTGTCTGAGCCTGGGGTGGCCACACTCCTTGCAGGATGTCTGTCCCTAAGCTGCTTTGCTACTCAATTCTGAGCCATTCCTATTGGAATAAAAGCAGAGGTAGAAATAACAGATGCCCCTCCTGCGTTCTTTCTCATCAGTACCTGTCCACATCTGACAGCTCCAGTGGCTCCAGCACCAGCTTCCCTACTCCTCTGGCCTTGATCTTGGCCGCACTGGTGGTCCAGAGCCAGCCACACAGCACTCCCTGGCCTGACAGTCAAAAGCAAGGCATGGAGCAACTGCGGGGCACAGGTAGCACCCCTCACATCCTCTTCTCTATGCTCCCAGACATCAAGGATCCCTCCTTTCCAGGTCCCCAACCCCAGGAACAGGTGCACTGTTCACAGATACTGGTATCTGGGTTGCCTTCAAGTCCCTTTGGCTCTTCCAGCTTTCTAATACTGGTGCATGCTCTCTACCAAATTCCTTCTATCCGAAACACCTTGCCTGGTCTCTATTTTCCAGGCTGAAGCTCAGCAGACACAACATCTATCGTCCTGTTATAGAACAGAGGCTGACCCATGCTCTGTGCTCAGGGAAGGCCCATGGAAGCACAGGCAATGACTCTTGGGTCTGCAGACATGAGGCACCCGAACGCTAAGGCTCAAACTTTACTGAGAATCACTGAGTAGAGTTATCACTGAAGTGTTCCCTTTCTCGTGCTGAGACATGATCTGTCTAAAAGACATTACTCCAGGCTCCACCTAACCTGGTTTCTCTTCTAGCTGACACTACTAGGGCTTTCTATTATCACGTGTAGCTGGTAAAATTTCATAATGGCTGGTGGGTTTCTCTTTATCATTCTGAATGTATGAGATGTGTAAAAAATGATATTTGGGCCAGGAAGCAAGTAAGTTAACAAGCGACAAGCCTTCACCCAACCACAAACCTCTACTACATTTCTTCTTTTCCTTGGCACTTGTGAGGAGGGAAGGGTTCAAAGGCTTACCATGTCTAGAAGACTAACTGCGCAGGTATAGGTATTCAGCTGATCTATGCAAAGATTACAAATGTCTTCCATCCAAGTGCTTTCAAATGTTCCCATTAAGATCCTGAGTTATAACTGAATCTCCTTGACTGTGTTTACATTTGGTAAAATTCCAAAATTGTATGTTGAAAGCCTTTATATCCTGTTTGTCCTCTTAATGAAGAAAAACAAAACAAAGCAGACTATGCTTCTGTTAAATTCATAAATATATTGATAGTTTAAACCTTTTATGGAGTCTTTAAAAATAAATATTTGAAAATGCCCTTTATTTCATCACAGTCTCTAGGCTGAGAAATCACAAAGAATAAATGAAATATATTTGCCTGTCCCAAGACTGGGTAAATGTCAGTGACCAGAACTCCATCTGTAGATAATGAAGAGAACTCTTAGCTCTGTACATTAACTTCTCTTAACCTTTTATTTTCTTGACTTTAAAACCACAATTACTATAAAACCATCATGAAAATTCAAACTCTCAGGTTCTGCACTCAGTCAACAGGATACTGGTGTGGGAATAAGGAAGATATTCAAATTCAAAGCAGCAAACATCATATGTTTCAGAAAGTCTCAGAGTTCAATATCCCAGCCCTCAGCCTTATAGGGAAAATAGACAATTTCTTTCCCTTTTCTGCTTGGCAGGGTCAAAACTCTAGCAAGAATGTACTCTAACATCTTCCAACTACAAATCCAAAAAGATCACCTTAAGCCAATATTTTTTGATTGAACAAGCCTGTTTTGATACCCAAAGTCATGATAGCCTATACAGTTATGCAGACATGAGTCCCTGTACAAATATCTTGCTGTTCTGTCACCTCTACCCACAGTATCTGCTGCTGGCTTGCTTTTGTCAGTAGCAGGGTTTCTGTAGCACCAGCATGACAACTCAAGGTTACTTATAACTCTGACACCCATGTGGCCCCTGTGATATGGCATCTTAGGCTGACATGTCCCAGTTCAGGCTGCCACATTTGTCACTGAACGGGGCCTTTGTATCTGAGGGTCCTGTTTATATACACAAGTCTCTGTCAGCCCTGCCAGTCTGGTTCCTAGAAGGACCAGTCCCTGCTGTAGTTAGAATGACCAGCATCACTGCAGCAGAGCACCCTTCTTCTGATCCCCTGAGGCCTATCCAACTTGCTGTTCAGGAACCAACTCAGAGCCATGGTTTCGCTGTTTTATGAATCCCTTTGCAATGGTGCTGTGCCTAGACTCCTGAAAATGAGTCTATATTCCTGAGTTTGCTTGGCTGTAGAAAGAAAAGATAATGAGATTGCAGACACTATCATAAGGCAGCTACGCATGTGAGAAGCCCCTAGCTTCACGCTAGAGTGAATGTATAGCCAAACACAGGCTGCACTGTGCTTCTCCTTTGTACCCTCAAGTATTTGCTGAGACCGAATTACACAGTTGGGCCAATTCCAAGGATCCGAATTATAGGAAGATATTTTCATATATACCAAGTGGGGTAATTAACACAAAATTCAACATTGCTGGATGTCTGAGTCTGAGTAAATTACAGAATCATGCTGAGAATGGTCTGTTTTTCAAAGGCTCAATCCTAATATCACTTGAGCTGAACCGTAAGTTCCCTGAACACTTCTGAGGAAGACATATTAACTCACATGTTCATCAAAAACTCATTTTAGGTTTTTCATGGTATACATTCAGACCTCCATGCAATTTTCAAATTACTCTTACATTATGTACTAACACATAGGCAATACACGAAGCCACTAATTTCTCTGCAGAGCAAATCCTTGCCTGGTATGATGTAGTGCATAATCAGTCAGCTTGAGTACTGAGTGCATGTGGACTGAGAGTCTTAGGATAACTATGAACTTTCACTGAATAAGCAGGCTGGAGTTTGAAGGCAAGGTTGAAGATCTTGACTGATGGTTTACTCCTAGCACTGAAACAGCAGTAGAAGAGACACGAGTGCTGCCAAAATGGGGCACACCTCTGCCCACAGCTGGCACTGCCAGTACACCACCACTGGGGCTGAATGATAAGGCACAGCCCAGGTCTCCCTAGCCAGGCACATGGTGATTGTATTGGATAGTAGAGCTCAGAGGATCAGCAAAGCAGGGGTTGATGTCCAGACTGATGGCACAGACTATGTACCAAACAGTCAAAAAACACTGTCACTCATACCATGAGGTTTTTGGGAGGAAAACAGATACCTGAGCCACTTCACCATGGCTGGAAGAGAGAGAAGGAAAATGGCTTGGGCTTCTATTATGGTCAAGGGAAGGCTAGGGGGAACAGTGGGTTGTTTGCAGGTTTGAACTTTCAGTCAGGACTGGGGAAAAGCAAGTCTGGCACTTACTGGCTTTCCCAGAGTTAGGATATAGAGAAGAGTTTGGGAAGGAGGTTTGAAAGTGCTAGTAGTCAAACATCAAAACTGGAGCAAAATTTGTTCTAACAGGTCTTCTACCTTCAGCTGGCATTTGGGGATTAAATTCCTGCTCTAAAACTCACCTGCTGTTTGACTCAACCTACCTAAAACTGTATCCTCACCAGGAAAAGATGTATGGAATTTAAAACAAATGGTGTTACATTTAAAGGAAACTCGTCTAGTGTCTATGTGTGACATATTCAATAGTGGCTTCTAAATCTAAATCTGGACATTTAAAAAGAAAAGTCTATTTCCTTCTCCACAATGCCACGTGTATTCTCAGCTTTTACTCTGATGACAACTAGAAAGGGCCATCAGGTCTGGTCAGGCTCTAACTCCAATTTACCAGAGACACTGGGCCTGCGGGTGGTAGTGGAAGGGGCTGTGGTTACAGAAAGATAAAGAACGAGATTCCAGGAAGTGGGTGCTCGGGTGCTGCACAGAGTGACACCCCTATGATGTACTATGTAAACTCCACTGTCACAGAGCTAGAGCAGGTAGCCCACTTGGAGAAGTGTACCTCCAATGGGGTAGGAAAGAGAGAAGTCAAAGTGTGGGAACACAAGGTGTGACTGTCACTCTTTCATCTGTGCTTGTGGCAGGGATCAAGGCAGTGCAAGATGAGAAATCTTGACCCACTGGTCAGAGCAACCCCAAGAGGGACAGAATGAGGAAAATTCTAGTGGAGTGAGCTACCAAGGAGTGCTCAGTGTGTAAACTAAGTTCTGACTCTCACCCATGCCTCACAGGAAGAACCCAAGCCACCCCTGGGATGGCAGCATCAGAGAACTCTTGTCTCAGTCACACCAAGTCTCAGATGCAAAGCAACACAACAAGGGTGTACAGACTCATTGAGAACAAAAGTGAAGAGCTTTCCACATGATCCTTACTGCTCTTATTCTCACTGGTGGCAGGGACCAAAAGGCACACAAACTCAGCACAGCCATCTGTTGTACCACACTGCTGACAGTAGGTGCACTTTACTGTAAGGTGATTCTAAGAAGAGCAGTGAATACTGAAGTAATGAAGTTAGACACTGGGAAGGAGGCAGCCATGTGGATAGAAAGCATGGTCTACCTGCTAAGTTGGGTGGCCTGGAACTAGCAAACCTCTCAGATTTCCTGTTAATCAATCCAAAACAGAAATTACAATCACTACTCTTCTAGACAATTTTGTGAGAACCTGACAGACTAATATAAGCAAAGGGCTAGGCAAATGCCATGAGTAAATGCTAGAGGATCTTTGATCCAAATGACCACTTTGGAGGATGTGGCAGTGAGTGATGAAAGCACTGTGGAGAGGCTTTTCCAGAGGCAAAGGAGGCCGACCTGCCCCATACCTTCTACTGCTCTAAGAGAAGTATTTTGTGGTTAATATTTAGAATGTGTTAGATTGAAGCTAAATGTATGTCCTTATTGTGAAACAAAAGTGCCAGTGGAGAGGCTCGACTTCCCAAAGGAGACACAATCTGCAAAAATTCTCAAACTAATTTTGTCAAAGGTCCCATTTCAAATAGAGTACCAAATTCTCTCACTTGCAATATTAACTTTGAGAATACTTTCAGAATGGCTGGTCTCTTGAAATTAGAGCTAACCTGATAGTAAGAAGACCTGGTTTCTACTTCTAGTTGGATCCAAGTAACTTGACTCCTCTGAGCCTTGGTGACCCCTTTTCCAAAATGAGAGGGAGGGTAAAACCAGAATCTCTCCTTCACAATCCTTTGGCATCTGAATATCCACAATCCTGTGGTTTCTGCAAAGTACTACAGAACAATGGAATGATTATTTTGCATTGAGAGAGAATTACTAGAAATTTCTGAATAACTCTGCAAAAATGTCTATTCTTTTAGCTCTAAATCTCCAAAGAAAAATTCATTTCTCAGTGCTATAAGAATTTTCCAAAGTATCTCACCACAAATCGTGCTACATGAATATATAACTTTCTACCAGCTCTAAACATCACTGGCTCATCTGTGTAATGTTTCCAGACACTTCTGCAATTAGCTCTGCTTTATCTAAATTCTGTCCATTAAATTCAATAAGATGTTCCCTCTTCGGTCAAAATGTCTGGTGGAGAAAATAATGATGCTAATGAAGGATGACATGAAATCCACTCGACAAGTAGACTTGTAAAAGATTCATTTTTATTGCTAAATTCTGTTTCTTCTCAACTTCTACACCTCTAGTGTGACTGGGCAGGTTACATGAGCAAGTAACTCACCTTCATCTAATTGATCTGCTGACTGTAATGTACCAGTCATTTCCCCATTCGTACAAATAATTTATTTCATAATGGATCAAAGACTGATACTGACTGCTAGTTTTACATTTCTTTGTTTTCTAAATAAATCAAGAGCCGGGCGTGGTGGCTCACGCCTGTAATCCCAGCACTCGGGAGGCTGAGGCAGGAGGATCAATGTGAGTTCGAGACCAGCCTGGGCTACAAAAGTGAGCTCAAGGCCAGCCTCAACTGCATAGCGAGACCCTGTCTCAAAAAAAATAAAATAAAATAAAATAAATAAATCAAGAGATACTTCTATATTGTAGTTATCCATTTCATTAAATTTATACACACATCCAATGTGATGGCAGTCTAAAGCCAACTGTTATTATTTTCTTTGTAGAACTTGGCAAGATGTTTCCAAAATCAAGATCCAACAGTAATCAAGCAATCTTGAAAAACAAAGGTAGCTAAGTTAGCAGTAACAAGAATTGTGAAACCTCACTAAGACAGTGAAGTATTGGCCTAACAGAAGATGGTTAGATCATTGGACATTTGATTTACGACAAAGACTGCATTGTAGTTCTGTGCAGAAATGATGGTCATTTCATTGATTGCTCTGGGTGAAACTAATATTCAAATCCAGCATCCCAAAACACCTCTCTCTCATATCATACAAAAAATTACTTCTAAGTGGATTATAGATCTCAGTGGGAAAAGTCAAAAAGTAAAACCAGCAAGACATTGAGTGCTATTTTTATGACCTTGGTTAAAGACTTCTTAACAAGCACAGAGAAAGTACTAATGCTGAAGGAAAAGACTGATAAACAGGACTTAATGAAAAGTAAAAACTCCCAACACTATCCAAAGATTAACAAAGAGAAGGCACAATGTTGCAGAACTTATTTACAATACACAAAATCAATAAAAGACTTTAACACAGAACATATAAAGACTGCCTGTCAATCAAAAGGAAAAAAAGGAATGGACTCTTTTTTTGCTTAGGTTTTTTTTTTTTTTTTTTTTTTTTTTTTTTTTTT
>PVJA010008800.1:0-63008 GCA_004027025.1 Myocastor coypus
AAAAAAAAAAAAATAAAGCAAACTGTCATGTGAGTTAGAGCACTTGATTGTCCAAGTGTAACCAACATTTTCTGACTATCAGAGTAAAGAAGAGATCAAAGTCATTTTCAAGAGTTGCCTCTTCATATTGTACATAAATATTCCTTGTCACAGAAAAGAAAATATTTTTCAAGTTTTTAGTTTTAGAGCTGTGTGGATAAGACATAAGTTTTAGAACTGTGTGATAAGACATAAACTAAAGGTATGATATTTTATTTTACATTAGACATGTATATACCTATGGTATAAATATAGACTTTATAGGGTTATTAAAGAAAAAGCATTATTTAACTTTTTTCTAATACTAATTTCCTAAACATTTAATTTCCTAATAGTAATTAATTTCCCAATAACTTAAAGTTGAAGATATATGTGAACTTTATTTTGCTGTTTAAGAGAATTACAATTTTTCTGAAGTTGTAAGTATGCTGGTTTTACTTCTAGCAATTGTTCATTCCTTCAACTGATAAAGCACATATTGAATTAAATTGAAAAAGAAATTTCAGTCTTTCTTTTGATTTGTTTTCAGCTTATTTTTGTGTTGGATTAATTGGTACTCTGCATTCTCATGGCTGAAAATTTCAAACCTTATTTCTCCAAGTTCGAATTTGATTTTTGCACTAGCTTTCTATTTGGTTAACTGTCTTTGCCAAGTAATAGTACACAGTGAATATATGGAAAACTTTTGAAAGCAGAGTGTTCTAGTAGCAGGTGCTATTTACGTTGCTCTTAAATCTTACAGCAGGAAGTGACATGGACCCTTTACCTCCAAATCCTCTTCCAGTATTTCTTTTTGGTGTTGTTTTATTTTTGTTTTTGCTACTGAGACTCTGAGTAAAATACGTCAGTGCTTTAGTGAGTTGTGGGAAATGAGCTTGAGGCAAGAGAAAACTGAGAGGTTTAGGTAAGGGCCAGCGAGGTTGATGAATTTCAGTGGGACAGTGGGTTAAGCTGTCTTTTGTAATATGAGCTAAGACTTTACATAAGTCTTCAGCAGAGATTTGAGAACTCTGTGTAGCTGAGAATAGAGGACAGAATTTGGTACCAGGGATGGAACTCAGGACCTCGCACTCACCAAGCAGACACTTATGGGACTGAGCTCTACCCCCAGCTAGGATGACATTTGGCAGCTATGTTTGCTAATATTAGTTGTGGCAGACTGGACACTTCTCTCCTGACAGTGCACGTGGGTAGAGGGATTCGTGTTGTTGCAGGATGGGAAAGCTTTTAAGTGGGGGGAATCCTGGGTGGGTAACCAGGTGATCTCGAACATCACTTCTGGGAACTAGTGGTAGAGTGGTTCACAAGAGTTGTGATGGAAAGAGCAAGGTTGGCCCCATCCCATTTCTGGGGCCTCCTACCTCATCCTGTGATCTCTCCTTCTGAAAAGCTCTCTCTCTCTCTCTCTCTCTCTCTCTCTCTCTCTCTCTCTCTCTCTCTCTCTCTTATTTTTTGTTGAAAAATGTTCTTTTTATTTTATTTAAATTTTTTAAATTAAAATGTTCTTTTTCGTAATATTATGATCAGCATTTTATTTTTATTTTTTTAATTTTTAATTTTTAAACATTACTTTTAGTAAGAAATAACAATGTATAACAACGTGACAGTTTCAAAACACGTTAGTCGTACATTTCAATATTTGATACAATGTATACTGTTGTCCTCCTATTAGTTATACAGAGCACAGGTGATGCCACCTGCCATGCTGTGGTGCAACCAAGGGGGCCATCGCCAGTGGTGAGACAGATGGAAAAACTCAATTGCAGACCTTCAGGTTCGAAACTGTGTGCTAAATAAACCTCTTGTCTTTACAAAATGTTTGTCTTCAGATTTATGGTTTGGATCAAAATATACCCCCAAAGGCTCATGTGTTCAGAGGTGGGGCTTTGGAAAGTAATTTGATCATTGAGATTATAGCCAAATATGCTATTTGGAGGTGGACCATAACCATACTTTGGAGAGTATTGGTTACTTGGTATACAAAGTCTCACCCCTGGCGACTTGCTTTCCTTGCTTTCTGCTTCTGGGTTATCACAAGGAAAGCAGCTTTCCCATGTCATGTTATTTCTGCCTTGGAGCCGAAAGACCATAACCTTACACTGTTCAAACTATAAGCAAAAAGAAACCTTCCTTCTTCAAGCTGTGTATGTCAGGTACTTTGTTCCAGCAGCATTAGGTGACTGGTATCCTCAAGTATTTTGTTATAGCAATAGAAAGCAGACTTATGCAACAGTGGATTTCAAAATATGATATCCTCTAGAGTTGTACAACCTATGGGGCAATAGGAAGAAAATAAAATTTCTAATTTTTAATTTCTTCCTTTTGAAAAGTTTATGTTCCATGTGTATGTGATGCTGTATGTCATCTTGTATTAAAGCACAATTTTTATTAGTGATTAAAATATGTGGTAATTCTTAAACTAAAAATATTACAGTAAAAGACAAATTGATATTGATGAGTTAACTTCTGATGGAGTTCTGGGAATCTTCTTCTGTGAATGTCTTTATTATTTATTTATTTATTTGGTATGGAGTCTCTCTAAGTACCGTAACAGGAATCAAATCCAGGTCTTTGCCAGGCAAGTATTTAGACTGCTGAGCTATCTTTCCAGCCCTGGTGAACGCTATGCCCAAGTGCCATCCAACAGAAAGGTAGTGGCTCTTCATCTAAATTATTTACCAGACCCAGAACTATACAACTTCTGATCCTTAGCCATAAAATATAAATCTTTTTTATCACTGATCTTAATTATATTAGTGAACTTTATAAACTTAGGGAGCCAATTTTTTTCTCAGCATTTGAATGTATATCATTTCTTTTCATCGGAAATCACTATTAATTTGACATATTAATTTGGTTTGAAATAGAAATCTTAGAGGTAGAGTGCCTCTTCAAATATTTGCAATATTTTTATGTAGACAAAGAATTTGTTTTAATGCATTTCATTTCATTACAAAAATATATAGATCTGGGGCAGGGAGATAGCTCAGTAAAATAAGTGCTTAACTGATAAGCACAGGGTCCTGAGTTCAATCCCTGGTACTGGAAAAAAAATTATATATATTATATATTATATATTATATTATATTATATATATATATATATATATATATATATATATATATATATCCTTAGTTTTGGACAGTTTAAAAAAATTTTAAAGCTATCCAGATGACTTATATAGATAGTTGAAACTTGGGTACAGATTTCTTAAGTGGTATGCCCAAAACATATAGATTTGATAATATTCAGAAAATAGATACTATTGAAGACAATAGGTAAGGAAACAAGAAAAGGGCCAAATAAGAAAAGAGTTAAAACGTATCAGGGGCAAGAAAAGAATGAGAACCTACCTATAATAATTGAGCTGCAGGAAGAGGTATAGATGACCCAGAGGCAAGATTACTACACAGTGGGGAGTAATAAATGATACCAGGTTTTTCTGAGTGCTTAAGTCAGATAAATAATGAAAATATGCAACAGATATGATGCTAATGGTCTTAGAAGACTGAATGAGATAATGAAAGGTGAAACCTAGGCTACCTATGCTGACAAATAAAACTAAAATACTGGACATATCATACTGTATTAATATTCAACTAAGCTTTTTAGAATTTAGATTAGTAGGGAGGCAGGGCTGGAGTGTGACCAAGGTGAGGCACTGAGTGAAGGCTTCAGAGGAGAAGATGCACACACAGAGGTAGTCTTTCCCTGGAAGCCCTGCCTGTCATTCCCTGGCCCTTACCTCCCCTAATGTCACTCCATCTCATACATGACTACCTCTGTGAACAGCACAGCCCTGGAAGAACTGGGAGAGGAACAAGGAAATCTCTATTTTTAGCTATATTCTGCATATTTATATCTTCAAAGAAGAAGGTGAGTGCTTATGTGGCATGGACCAGGATCATTTTGCAATAACTCCCTGGTTCCCAAAGCTACACTTTCTCCCTGGCTTCACTTCTGCCCACCTTCCTGCCTGCCAAAAGCTGCCACTTCCTCAGAGTATGTGGAAGTCAAAGGCCAGCCCTGGTAAAGTCCGTCTCGGCACCTCCAACTAGTTGTCATCTGCAGGACTTAGCAGCTCTACTATGGCCCCTAGTCATAACGTTGATTTCAGACTAACACTTCACAAGTTACTCATGCAGTGAACTGTGAGTTCTCAGAGGAGCATGCTGTTCTGTTATAATCACTAGCCTGTCACCCACCCTGCCTTATAGTACTCCATAGTGACTAAATTAATGGTACACAGATGAAAGGATGAGTGAGTGAATGAATGAATGAATGAGAGAGTGAATGAATGAGTGGATCAGTTAAATACTTGAGAGAGAAGACAAGTGATAAGTATTAGATGTGTGAAAAAGCAGTCATTGAGAGTATTCACATTATTTCACTCATCTACATATAACTGTCTAACAGCAAACTTGGTGTGTAAAAAGATAATTATTAGTTGAGATCATGTTTATGTATCTGTTAATCCCTTTTGTTGAAAGTGGGATACATTTAATTTATGATGTTTAACATTGCTTATAGAAAAAAATGAAATTAGAATTTCAAAAAGGAGTTTGAATTGCAAAATGTCTTGGGAATATTTAAAGTACATAGTTATAGTTTTAATAGAGGCTATAATGTTCAATGGACTGTGGTTGAAATGTTTTGGTTATTTTAATTTCCATTTTTTATAGCAGTTGCTGCTCTTTAGAACTTCGTAAGAACCTTCAAAGCAAGTAGAATGCAAATTAGTATTAAAATAAAAATGGGTTAAGACATTTTTGCATAGTTTTCTATGTTTCCCATTGTTTATTTCAACAGTCTGAGACTTGGCACTTTTTGTCATGGCAATGCCCTGGTATAAGCTTTCTCGATATTTAGGTTATTCTTTGGTGTTCAGATTCAGCTTTTCCTCTATGTAGATTATACATAGTACAACTCTATAGTTGTACTATGACCCTTAGCAGATTTTAACTGCAAATCTTTATATGACAGCAACTGAACACTGTTTATGATGAAGGGGTAAATGTGATGAGTTTCAAAGTTGAGAAATCCGCAAGCAAGATTGGATGGGCATAACAGTGGCATTGCTGCTGATTAGCTGTGCAAACTCCAGAATCCAGTTACTTATCTGGTCTTGCTCCTTTGGAGAATAACCTAGTGAAGTTTCATGGAGTTGCAAAAAGTGCATAATGTAATATTTGGTGTATGGTAGCCACTCAATTAATGCTAGTGCCTTTCCTGCAAGATAATTTTGTTCTATCTTCTTTACCATACATTAGAAACATGTAGCTCATTATGTTATCTTACCTTGCTACTGAGAAAGAAAAGCTAAGGTGAGCACAATGCTGCCTGCTAGGAATTGTCTTATTTCAGATCTTAGTATAATCCTTTCTACTTGTTTACCTTTATGCCTTCAGTTGTGCTTACAAGACTGTGATATCTCTATAAAAATCATAAACTAAAAATGAAATGTCAAGTGCTATAATAAATCACTGAAAAATGAACAAAAAGAAAAATCATCACAAATTCAACTATTCAGAAATAGTCATGGGTAGTAACAAGTACATGTGATTTCAGATTTTTTTGAGGCATATACACATATGAAAAGTAATTGTGTAATTACTTAAATGAGTAAATATGAATGTCTTAATTACATTTCATTTAATTTTATTGTAAATGATAAAACTGAGGAAAGCAGAAGAATTGCTAAACTTCAGGAAAATGACATCTTTTATGTAATATTAATTTATAAAAAGACACTCCAAAGAAGAAAGAGGCATATAAAACTATGAAGAAAGAGCCCTTCACATTTGCTCTTTGCCATCTTATATTTTTGTTAGCTACAAGCTTATAACATCATCAGGATTTGTAACAGTCTTTTACAAAATTCTAATAGTTGTTGAAATCTAAAGATTTTCTTATATTACAGTGAATCCATTGTTTGTTACCATTCTTTTCTTTTTGTTTTGAAATTTTTAGTAATTTTTTTCCAGCAGTGCCATTTTCCTAGATTTTGTACAGATTTGAGGAAGGATGTTTATTGTTTTCTTACTTAAAAGGTGACTTGGCAAGGTACAAGTTCAAGGACTCTTTTTATGTTCTCATACCAGGGATTGAACTCAGTACCATGGCCTTGCTAGTACCTCTGCATTGTTCTTAAGATTTTATACCAAAATACCCTGGGGGATTGATTTCTCTGTAACACTACTGTCCTTTTTTGTGGGGCATGGCATATCTTTTTAAAAATTGGCCTGAGTGTAGTGGTGTTTTCAAGGACACATTTTATCACTCTTAGTTTTTCCAGTTAGTACTCTGCTACTGCATGTCACTGTGTGGAATGAGGGAATCAACTTGATCATCCCTCATAATTAGACTCTATTTCTCCTAGAATATTCTTCTTCGTTCTTTTTTTTAAAATTTATGTATTTGGTACAAGGTTTCACTAAACAGCTCAGACTCATAGTGATCCTACTGCTTTCAGTCTTCTCAGCACTGAGATTACAGGTGTGCGCCACCACACCTGGTCTCAGTGGCCAGCTCAGGGCAGGGTCGGCACAGCATATGTTTCAGGGGATCAAATCCTGATCCCTGCATTTGCCTAAACAGGCCCTTAGTCAGCTTAACTATCTCACCAGCCCTCCTCATTGTGAGATATAATACCAAAATATACAGGAGGATTGATTTCTCTGTAATACTATTTTTCTTTTCTGTTGGACATGGCATATCTTTTTAAAAACTGTATTTATTATGAAAAATATCATTAATAATATCTTAATTTTGTGTGCCATATTTTTGACCAGTTCAAATATAAATCTCAAAGAGAATTTTGTTTTGTTATGTATTAACATTTTGTCTGTTTCATTTACTGATTTTTTCTGGATGTTTATGTTAAATATTTTTATGTGTTCTTTGTGTATTTTCATGAAGTCAGTTTTTCGTTCTTTTTATTTTGTTTTGAATTATTTTGTCCAGCTTCTCTTTGATGTTAGTGTTTAACTCACACTTATCCCATTTGTTTTTGCTTCCATTGTAGCAATTATTTATTAGCATTCATGGTTTTCTGGAGCTTTTTATGGAACTTTATCTGTTCACTTTTGTTGTTTTACATTGTCCTGCTTTAGCTTTTTCTTTTTTTGTTTAAGACTGTGTGGTCTATAATTTATTTTTAAAGTTTTAGGTTTTTCTTCTAAACATTCTCCTGCTTCCTTGCATAATGTCTGTGGCGGTAAGCATAGCTCTGGGCAATGAGCACATTTGTGAAATTCCGCTTTGAACTACAATGAACTTAAAAGATGTCACCATTCCTGAAGCCACCCAGGAGCACTAAGGAAGCTGGTGATTGTTTTTGATAGATTGGAGTTGGCATTATACAAAATACGTACCCTCTTACATTGAATAGGAAAGCTTAGAGTCTGTGTGGCACTTTCCAAATTGGAAATTACTTTCATACATATTGTTTGACTGTGATGATAAAATAGAAATAAGCAGGAAATGTGACCTGCTGTATGTTTTTGAGGGACCTGGATTGTAAGGAGTGTGTGGATCTTGGTCCTCACCACCAGGCTGGCTAGCAAGGAGTTAGGCAAGTGGAACCAAGAGTGAAACTCACCTCTGGTTCCTGCTTTGCTGGTTCTGTCTGCATCCTGCTGTGTTGCTTGTGTTGGTTTGAAAGTGCTATTTAAAGTTATTGTATTAAATGTGTATGTTGATCCCATATTTTATTCATTGTTAAGGTTTGATTTATTAAAAGATAGCAGAAAGAGTAGTAACAGCATATTACAGTGAAGCATAGGGCATGGAGATTACAGAAGGTCGACTTTTATAACAGGCTACTATCTCTCTTCCCTACGGGCAACTTTGATTCCTATTCTCCACCTCTGTACTAACCCACCACTGATGTAGCCAGCCTTGCTATTTACTCTGCCCAGAATGCCTGGCTGCTCTTAACTTATGTTATTATACATCAGAGCAATAACGCTGTAGATCATGGTGTCCAGCTTTTAGGTCTTCATGGGAAGCACTGAGTGAAGGGGAATTGTCTTGGGCAGCATGAAAAATACATAATATAGCTAAAGGGTATAAATAACAAAACTCAGGGCCAGTGACATAGCTCAGTGGATTAAGCACCTGCTTAGGCAAACTCAGAGACTGGGTTTGATCCCTGGCACCACATCCTATGCCAGTCCTACTCCCAGGTGCACTGAGCCAGCCACAGTGACTATGTGTGGTGGCACATGCCTCTAATCCCAAGGATGTGGAAGCTGAAAAAAAAAGGATCACTACAGGTCTGAGCTTCATAATGAGATCCCACACATGCGTGGAAGCACAAACACACATACACACAAAATCTATAAACAGCAAACCTTCCTTTTTACATTTGGCTTTATTTTACAATACAGCATATTGAGCCTACATTTAATACGTAAATAAGAAAGAAGCTTTATATGTCAGTTTAAAAACAGCAAATGCTTGTGTTCACAGGCATACACATTCATGTGTAGAATACAATAATATCAACATTGTCTTATTTTAATCAACACATTGCAAAAATATACTTGTCTGATATATACAAGTTTAGATTTGACTGATTTTGGTGGGTGCAGGAGGAAGAGTTAGCACTGCACCTCAGATTCCTTTCAAGTCTCCCCTTGTCATTGATGCAATCCACTCTCACACACCATGCATCTGAGTCATTAAAAACACTTCTGAGATCCACTTAATAGCATTACAAAGCTGTGACCTTGTGGGGCTGCGTTACAAGTTTTTCCAGGGCTGCATGCAATCTGTGAGCTGTGGGCTGGACATGCCTTCAGTGTAGAACATTTTCCTGGAGTCAATTTCTACTCATTGAGGCAAGACAGAAACAGACCTTCCCCTGGTGTATTTCTTTGGGAAGGTGCTTGGTCCCAGCCCTGGATGTCTGCCAGCTCCCTCCTTGCTGCTAGTACAGACAGCTGTCTTACTGCCATAAAGCCACTGGCCTTGCTTCCCTCTCCTTGCACTTCTAGGTTCCTTTGGATGAAGGATCACATCTGATTTGCGTTTTTCAGTGCTTGAAGAGAATAGGTACCAAGAAGAAATTTACTGAAATGTAGGACTGGATTACCACAATGCTAAGATCAGTTGCAGGGAGCTGTGTTGAAGGTTTCTCAATGACTCCATATCATCAGTTTCAACACTACAAATTCATCTTTTATGCTAGGTGACTAGATGAGATGAGGGAGGGAGACACACAGTAGGTGGTGTGATTTGAAGATGAAATCACTAGGATCAGTGTTACTTAAATAGAAAGAAAAGAACAGACACATGAACTCCTAAAGGATGACAGCTCTCGATGAGGAATCAGTGAGAAGGATACCTCGCCTCATCTGATTCTTCAGACTGGGAAGCCCTTTTCTCATTTTTGTAAGATTTCCTTAAATTTTATCCATCATTATGTCCAGTTTAGAACCCATCCCCTGTCAGATTTTGCCACAGTGGTGTTGCATGACAAAACAGCTCAACATCTTTGTGGTTTATGGCAACACATCATGCTCATGTGTCTGCAGGCTGCCTGGCTCAGCTGCTCCTGGGCGTGGCTGGTAACTATATTTCTGAAGTTAGCTGGGCTGCTTCAAGGTTAAGATCTGGCCCCTAAGTCTTCATGGTTCTGCATCTAATAAGTACTGATAATGACATGAATGTATAAAATGAGCACACCTAGGCTGGGCAGATAGCTGAGTGGACTGAAGCACCTGATTAGGCAGGTGTAGGGACAAGAGTTTGATCCCTGGTGTGCCATGCTGGCCCCACACCCAGGGCATACTGAGATGGCGATTGACTCTTATTGTGGTGGTGTGTGCCCGTTAATTCCAGTACTTGGAGGGTTGAAAACAGGAGGATCACTACAAGTCAGAGCTGTGCAGTGAGACACTGTAGATTCTGTACTAAATACATAATTTTTTTAAAATAAGCACACATAAAATTGTAGTAGTATCACCTTTAGTAACATTCCTTTGAATAAACCAATGGCTTTAATATAGCTTTAATACAATAGTACTATAGTTTTTATATATCAGGATGGTAGTTTATGCTCTAATGGAAGGGTAGTGTATTATTATTGCATAGATAATAAAAAATGTCACACCATCTTATTTGTGGTTCCTTCAGCTGGTGACACTGACTTGTGCTTCTGAGTTTCCATAGTGCTCTGTTTGCAAGTGGTACTTGCTATGATATTGTGCATACACACACAACTTAAAATATTGTCTCTTAAAGACAAGAAATGATTCAGTATTTTAAGAGACAGAGCAATCTGCTCTCCAGTGAAGTGCATTCAAGTGTGCAGTAAAAATTCTATTCATTACAGTCTTCTCTGAGTGTGTTCTTGAAATAAAAATAGCATTTTCTGTGCAATTACCGCATATTTGTACCAATATCACTGCTGAAGCATATAAATAGATATGCTTTTTATATTTTACTGACATATTGGGTGCGTAATAGTTCAAACTTACACTACAGGTACTAGAAGTCAAAACACACTGAAATTCACTCAAAAAAGGACGTTGTTATCCTGGTGCCAAAGAATACATTTTCTTTGATTTGGAGATTACAAAATTCCCTTTCACACAGGTAGTTAAGATATTTTAGGGATATTTTGCTTCTTAAGCACACTTTCTAAAGTAGCTTTCCTTAGAAGCCAACTGTCTACCCATTCTTCTACGGAGGTAATTTCTAAAATAAGTAATTTATTTCATAAATAATAAAAAGATGACCTTGTATGAAGGAACAATAACATTGAAAATGGCTCGTTCTTAAAATAAAATATTTATACGTTTGATTTAGATTGCTTCCAGAAAAATGTCATGCACCTGATTACTTTAAGAAGCAGCACAAAGTAAGCTGTTATGAGAAAATATGGCATAACAATGTAATTTGGCTACATTGTTTGGTGAAGTAGAGTGAGCATGGCAAAAATCTGTCTTTTTCTGGGTGACACAAATCATCACTTGGCTAAAACAAAATGCTACACATTGGTTGGCTTATAAACAATGGAAGTTTATTTGTTATAGTTCTGAACAAACAAACTATCTACTGATATGGAATAATCTCCAAGACATAACCAATGACAAAAGCAGGACAGATAACAGTGTATATATTGTGTGTTTTGTACAGAAAAAAGAAGAAAGAATATATTTTCTGTTGTATATTCTATATATATATATGTCCATATATATTATATTATATATATATACATATATACAGGTATGTATTGTAAGATATATTTGTATACATGGAATATATAACATGCATTGTATGCTATATATACATTATATAATACATGTGTATAGCTATTCCGGTCTTTTAAGTTAAAATAAAAGGACTATGGAGCCTGGTAGATAGCTCAGAGGACTAAGCAGAGTCCAAGTTTAAGATCAAGATAAAGCATCTGATGGGGGCCCATTTTTCTGTTCCATAGATGATGCCATGCAGCCCTATCACAACACGATGGAAGAGATCAATAAGCTCCCTTGGGCTCTAACTTCAGTCCTAGGTTCCATTTGCACCACCCAATATGGTGGTTAGCATCCACTGCCAACTTCCTTCTCTTGGGATCAGCCCCGCAGACTGATGAAGTGCACCTTCAAGTGTATCCAGGGCAGTTGTGGAGGATAGGCCTGAGGCGTATGGATGGACCCTCACCTTTCCTTCTTTGGAAGCCTTCTGTTCTGTGGTGGTGTTTCCCCGCCACTATGAAGTACACAGCTCTGCTGTGCCAGAAACTTCCACCAGGATAGTTTTGCACTGGAACCAGCCAACCATGGCCTAAATCATATGACACTGTGCACCTAATTAAATCTCTTCTTCAAGTCGTGAGAGTGGGCATTATGTCCCAGCAAAGGGCAAGAGGACTGGCTTACCTGGTTAGCGCTCTGAGGGCCCCACCTATGGATATCATCAGACTGCTGACGAGGTTTGACAACAAATGTAAGGGAAGCCCAAGTACATGGAGCGCAGTGACCTTCAGCACTGTCCTTAAGGAAAAGACAGATGGCTTTATACTAGACAGCTAGGGAAGAATATGGAGAGCAGAGCTTCTAAGTAACAGAGAGCAATGGGAATCCAAAGAAGAAAGTGCAGCAGAAGCAGGTCACCCGCTTGGCTGGCGGGCGACAGCAGGCAGGGTCTCTTGGGCAGGAGGAACACCTCCACCTGTACACTGCAAGCCCCATCACTGAAGCTGAATCAGATTACTGGACAGAGTGGGGACTTGTAGAAAGATGCATAGTCCTTTTATTTTATGTTAATTTTTTACTGCAACCAGGGCTGAGATGGCGCACCCAGGGGACTGGAGCCGAGATAGTGTGCCTGGCATTGAGCTTAGGTCCCTTAGTGGAGCCAGGCATTGAGCTTAGGTCCCTGTACTTGCTAGGTTGGTGCTTATTCCTCTGAGCTATCTCTGCAGGCCCCATAGTCCTTTTATTTTAACTTAAAAGATAGGAATATCTATACATATGTATTATATAATGTCTATATAATATACAATGCATATTATATATTCCATGTATACAAATATATCTTACAACATATATCTGTATATATGTATATGTAGTATATGTTTATATATATATATATATATATATATATATATATATATATATATATCTGGATATATATACAGAACATACAATAGAAAATATATTCTATTTCTTTTCTCTGTACAAAACACACAATGTATGCACTGTTATCTATCCTGCTCTTGTCATTGGTTATGTCTTGGAGATTGTTTCATATCAGTAAATAGAATATTTGTTTATTTTTTATGGTTACATAATATTCCATTTAGTGGCTATAACAAGGTAAGCATGTAAAAATTTTCCAATCTTTTGCTGTCATAAAAAATGCTATAGTCACACCACTTTGGCCCTGATCCTGGGGCATGATGAACAAGGAAAGAAGTCCAGGCGTGTTGGCGCACATCTGTAATCCTAGCCCTGGGGAGGCTGAAAGTAGGAGTAGCACTATGAGTCCAAGCTGTGTAGTGAGACCCTGTACCAAATACATAAAAAATACTATAGAAATAATAATCTCAAAAATATATAATATTACATGTGTACAATTATATATGAGAATAAATTTCCAGAAGCAGGATTCCTGGATCACACCAATAGATGTTAAAACTGTTCAGAGTTTACTGGGAATGCGTTAGAAGTGCGTTCTGCATGGATTTGCTAAGAGACTGTATCAACAAACTTTGATATTTTTGTCATCTTGCAAGATAAAAACCGTATCTTCATGTAGCTTTAATGTATACTTCTGTTATGAGAAAGAAATGATACATGATGGTTAAGAGCATGGAGCTGGGAACGAAGGGTTAGATTAGGTTCCACCACTTCTCAGCTCTGTGACCCTGGACAAACATAACTTTCAGTGCCCATATATCCTCATGAATATGGTTCGGAGACTAGTAACTGCCTTGTGTTACTATCTGTGAGAGCTAGCTTCGTGCCTAGCACACAGTACACTTAAGTTCTTGGCCTGTTTGGTGGTGGATTTACTATGAAGTTATATGTTTTGAAAACAGTTTTTCTCCCATAAATTTCCCCCCTTTCTCCCTATCATTTCTATTATTCATTTGTTTTTGTTCTACAGAATTTTATGAACTTTTAGCATGTGCAGATTAGCCCCTTTCATGTAGTGTGCGAACATTTATGCACAGTCTTGGCTGTCTTGTATAATTGCCTAATGATTTATATCTTGCATATTTTTGAGCATTTATGTGGTTAAATCTATTAATTTGTTTATGATTTTAATTTAGAGAGAAGCACTTGAAAGTTATAAAGCAATTATCAACAGCAGAGTTCTCTGATACTTCCATGAATTTATTTTTTTATATTTGAGATCTTGATCCATTTAGAACTTATACTGGTATACAGTTAGAGAAAATATTGTAAGCATCCTTTATCTAGAGCTTTGTCAAAGCAACAAGTTAGATTTTAAACAACAACCAATGCTTTTCATGCTCAAAGTGCATCTTATGCAATATAATTGAATTGCAAAATTAAAATAACAAGAATAATTGGCATAAAAAACATCACAGTGTCTGCTCTCCTGCTGTAAGGGTTAAGGACAGGCATCATATCTGAGAGGAATAAAAGTACTGTGCACACTGAGATAAACAGACAAATAAAACCAGGGCACCCTGTCCAGCTCCATTTGCAAATGAAGTGGAGTCTTGAGCTGATTCTTTTGAAATTTGGCTTCCTTTGCAAATCTTTCAAGTTAACCTCTTCAACTTTCAAAATTTTTCTGCTTCTTAATTGTCTTTTGACATATTTCACCATAGTGGTGCAGTTTTCCTGCTCTGTATGGGATTAAATAAAATTTCCTGTTCTTTGCTCTCCACAGTTTGATAACAAATAAGAGAGGGCCCAGGAGATAGCTCAGTAGAATAAGTGCTTGCCTGGCTAGCACAAGGTCCTGAGTTTAATTCCTGGTATGAGAAAGAGAGAGAGAGAGAGAGAGAGAGAGAGAGAGAGAGAGAGAGAGAGAGAGAGAGAGAAGTGGATAAAAAGCTGTCTGTGTCAGTGGACTTTTAATTTTCTAGTTTCTGATGCATTTTAGGGACCACTATTTCAGGACTCACTGGACTGGGTTTTCCAATTTTCCAACACTCACGAAACACTACTACATCAAAAAAATAAAGGATACACAAGGCAGCAAGCTTGCCTGCTAGGAAGACATTTCTAAATTTATATTCCATTTTGCCACTGAGGGTGAATGTGGTTTTTCCTAGGTGGGCAGTCACTCAGAGTCACCAAATTGCTAAGGAATGGAATATGAAGGAACTTAATTGAAGTGTTTATGTTGACAGTGTCACTTCAAAATACAAGATTTGTTTTTAATTGTGGCTTATGCCACTAGCAATGTAACAAAATGTGTCACGCTACTTCCTAGCTGGTTGTAGTACTGAGTCAGTGGTTCTCCTCCTTGACTGCTGGTGAGAGTCCCTGGGAAAACTTGCTCCACGCTGTAATTCTGTTGTGCCCTGAGGGTGAAAAACACCGCCTTCATCTTTATTTTATTTTGTGAGAGAATCCATAGCAGAGGGCAAAATTCATATCACTTAAAATTCATAACCATGGGTGTCAAAATTTTGTTATTAAAATGGAAATTCATAGATTGCATCCCTCATTTATCAAAGCGGAGTCATTGGAGCTACATCAAAGTTTGAGAGTGCCTCTGAAAGTGAGTACTAGTATTTTTGTAAGTAATAAATCCAGTGAACTTTACTGTATTTTGTGTATCTTTTTCTGTTTCAGAATGCCTACTTTAAATTCAAATTCTTAATGGCTATGGTACATTAAAAAAGTGAACTGTACTGTTAGTCTCCCAATTAGATATAAATACAGGATGAAACAACACATTAATGCATTCATTCCCTAAAGGAGAAATTTACAAAAAGCAAAATAAATAAAATTTCATTTAGTCCAAGAAATTATGACTTGGAACCAGAGATCCCTGGAATCAGGTTTAGGTCTCACTGTTGGTTATGGGAATATTAGGTGCATTGCTAACCTTAGCAAGACCCATTCTGCCATTTGTAAAATGAGAATCTGTAGCAGTACCTGTGAGGATTGAGCAAGATAATGGCCATGTGTAATATTAACAATCACTGTTAGTCCCAGAAGCACAGGCACATCTTGACTTGTGATGGGGTGATGTTTTAGGAACCCAACATAAATAAAAAATATCTAACTTGAAAATGCAGGGTCCCGGCAGGATGGCTCAGTGGTCTAAAGCCCTGCTTGGGAAAGCTTGGGTGGCTTCAGGGACCGCGGTTCGATCCCCGGCTCCACATGCTGTACCAGCCCTGCCCTCCGGGCGGGCTGAGCCAGCCATAAAAATGAGTGAATAAACAAACAAAGGTTGTGAAACAAGAAAAAAAATAAATAAATAAATAAAATAAATAAATAAATAAAATGCATTAAATCTACCCAACCTATACAACATCCTATTATAGTAGCAGAATATACTGACATCAGCTGCTTCTCCTCATGATTTGTGGCTGCCCGGGATCTGTGGCTCACTAACGCCTGGCATCTTTGGTGAGTAGCCTGAAGCATGTATTTAGCCTGGAAAAAAACTACAAAATTCAAAGTTGAAGTGTGGTGTCTACTGAATATGTATTGCCTTCACACTGTTCTAAGCCTGGAATATCTCAATGGAAACAAGCTGGGACTGCCTCTAGCTTTCTCAAGTATCACCTTAGTACCAAAGCTAATATACAGTGACATCAGTCATTATATTGTATACGAATACGCTTTTGTACTTCAAGTGTTTAGATGTTCAAGGTGGACCTCTATTCTGCATTTACCATCTTTATATTAGAGTACTGACAGTTTTCTTCCTCACTGTAAATACAACTTTTTAAAATAGTTTATTAATTTTTTAGAAATGCATTGAGTATTTAATGACCAATAACTTTGAGCCAGGACTTCTTGCCAGTCACTGAATATATATAATTGATCCAGTTCCTAACCTCAAAGAGTGTATGTTATTAGGAAAAACCATGTAAATATAGAAGCAATTATAATTTAATATAAAAAGGAATACTTCTACATTGTTGGGACTATAAACTGGTAAAACTACTAAGGAAGTCAATGTGAAGATGCTTTAAAAAACTTAAATTAGAAATCTATTTTGAGGACTGGAAAGATAAGATAGCTCAGTGGTCTAAGCACCTGCTTAGCAAGTGCAAAGACAGCCATTGGGTTCAATCCCCAATACAGCCCATTGAGTCAGCCACCAAAACTGGGTGTCGTGGCACACACCTATAATCCAAGCTCTGGAGAGGCTGACACAGGAGAATCAGTATGTGTTTGACCTGCATAGCAAGACCTGGTACCAAATACATAAAAATTAAAACAGAGCCGGGCGTGGTGGCTCACGCCTGTAATCCCAGCACTCGGGAGGTTGAGGCAGGAGGATTGGTGCGAGTTCAAGACCAGCCTGGGCTACAAAAGTGAGCTCAAGGCCAGCCTCAACTGCATAGCGAGACCTTGTCTCAAAAAGACAAAAAAATAAATAAATAAAAAATAAATAAATAAAACAAAAAATCCACTTGAGCAAGCTCTTCTGCTTCTAGATATCTTGCCCAAAGAGTTAAAGTAGTCACATTACAAGGATACAACATGAATCTCTCCTATACAATGTTAAGTCCTAAGTATTAAACTGATTTTTTCCAAAATGATTTCATGTTGCCAAACTACATATTAAATGTTTAGTTAAATTTAAATTTCTGGGAAGCAATAAAATTTTTGGACGATGTTCCAAATATTTCATGAGATCTGCAATAAATGGTACTAAAGTTATCCTGAAATTCAAATCAGATTGACCAATCTATATTTTGACTTGCTAAACCTGGGAATCTTCTCAGTGACTCCTTGTGAATTCAAATAACTCAAATGTAGCCCTACCTGACCTGCTTTAGGTTCCGAATTATTGTTCTTTTTTAAATCTGTCACCAAAAGCCGGGTGTGGTGGCTCAGCACTCCGGAGGCTGAGGCAGGAGGATTGGTGTGAGTTCAAGACCAGCCTGGGCTACAAAAGTGAGCTCAAGGCCAGCCTCAACTGCATAGCGAGACACTGTCTCAAAAAGACAAAAAAAAAAAAAAAAAAAAAAAAAAAAAAAAAAAAAAAAAAAAAAAAAAAAAAAAAAAAAAAAAAAAAAAAAAAAAAAAAAATCTGTCACCAAAGTTCCTCTAAAATACCTGAATAACTAAGTAATTTCTCTCTTTATAAAAACAGTGTGTGAACCAGCAGAAGAATGATAAAGGAAGCTATTTGAAAATAAGAGTATAAAATAAGATAGATAGATAGATAGATAGATAGATAGATAGATAGGTAGATAGATGATAGATAGATTTATATATAAATAAGATATATATGTTTATCTGTCTATCCTATCTATATCTATCATCTATCTATCTATCTACAGAATGAGAAATACCACAGAGCTCACAGGTAGGACACGCCAGAGTCCATCAAGTCTTTTTGTATCTGGAATCAAATGAAATATCAGAAAAGGAGAGAAGTAATCTGACATTGCAGTGTTTATAAAATGTTTATGATTAAAACTTTTTTTTTTTTTTTGTCTTTTTCAGACAGGGTCTTGCTATGCAGTTCAGGCTGGCCTTGAGCTCACTTTTGTAGCCCAGGCTGGTCTCGAACTCCCACTGATCCTCCTGCCTCAGCCTCTCAAGTTCTGGGGTTACAGTCGTGCGCCACCATGCCCGGCTTGATTAAGACTTTATAAAATGTATATTTAAGAACTACTGTTTTCCTAGGTTCTGTTGGCTGAACAAAGGAGGGGGGGTAGGAGAAAGGAAGGAAGGAACAAGAAAGAAGAGAATAGAAGGGAACAATGGAAACAAAGATTTGTAATAGGGGAGGGAAGAGGGACTAAAGAGAAAGGAAGGAAATGGGGAAGAAAAAGAAAAGCAAGACATATCATGTAGAGATACAAATTCCTGACGAGGAACATTATCATGTATCTAACGTGTACCAATACAGAAACCTTCTCAAAAAGACTTAACAAACATTTAATGAGCTCTTAATATATACTAGGGATTGTATTAGGTACTTTGACAAGCTCCTCTTAGAAAATTAAGGGTACCGTGAGAAGGTCTTGGGTCAAGGTAGTTTTGCTGAGTTCGAAAACTTTTCATAGCAAGAGGCAAGACGCAGCACCTGCTGTACTGTTTGCATGCACCCACAAACTAAGGCCACGGTTTGCCAACATTTGAATTTGAGAATTGTGCAAAATGTTTGCTGATCTTCAGTAGTTATGTGTACAATATTTGTCACTTCCATAAAAACTGACTGTTACGGTTTATGTCTAGTTGTCCCCCCAAAGCCTCATTTAGTCATTAGGCGGGGACGTCTATAGATTGAGACTTGACTCATGAGTCACTGGGATTATGTGTTTTAGTACTGATGGGATTATTGGTCTGAGTAGGGCTGGGACTATGGGTGTGGCCTAGGGCAGATATCCTAAGGCAGAGAACCTGAATGGAATATAAAGAGAGTCAGAGAGACAGACTAGAGCTGTTGCTCTGCTGCTGTGTTTGTTTGGCTACCTCTGCCTTCATTTTGTTGCTGATTCGCTGCCATGAACTGGATGCTCTCTGCCCTGTTCCACTTAGCTTTGGGCCAGCCGAATATGAACTAAAACCTGCTAACTGTGAGCTAAATAAGCCTTTTCTTCCTTCATTTTGAGTGTTGGGTATTTGTCCCAGCAACAAGTAAAGAGTAACTAAGACACTGACCTTTAGGCCAATTTTTAAAACCATAGGGAGCTTTCCAGTACTGTCAGTGCTACACTGTCTTTACTGTGCAGCTGAGGCAAAGTTGCCACTGAATTTCAGGGTCTGTTTTCCTTGTAGAGCATTCATTCATCTTGTTCTATGTTGCTGAAATAACAGTCCCAAAGTTATTTCAGCAGCCTGGGTGCATTGCTAAGGGTTCTCCTGCTTTTCTTTACATATATGTAGTATAAAATATGGCCTTGTTTATGTTTTCAATCATCTAAATTTGCCCAGGCATGATAGAGGATACCATACAATTTTCTTTTAGTAGTTTGAGCTTTACTGACATAATTGCAACCCAATCACATTTCTAAGATAACTAGTACGATATGCATTTACATAATTCAAAGTCTCCTGCAGGGTTGCAGGCCAACAATGGCCATGTTTTAAGTCATGTCAAAAATGGAGACTCGAAAGTGAAAGCACTTTTTCATCATCTGGGCAAGATTTCCCTAAGTAAATTTTTTTATTCCTTCATCTTTTGGCATCTTTCTCCCCAAGGGGCCCTACTTTCCTTTTATCCTAGACCTTGCCTCATAATCTGTACTACTACCTTGTTTCTGTCCTACCACCCAAGTTTCATATTCAAAAATATTAACATGAAGTCTTACAAAGTGACTCAGAAATTATTGTAATTATTCTACTATGTTAGTAAATTAGTACGGATGAATCATTACTCCAGATATTTGCATTGTAATTATGAACTTCTAGGGTCTGACTCAAGCTGAGGCCAAGGTGAAAATGAAAGAATAAATTACAATAGGTAGACACCAAGGCCAAAAATTTTTGGTGTGATCTCTCTGCTTTCATCAAAGCACACCTCTAAATGTCTAGTTAGCTGCTCTAAGCTTGAAATACAAAGATTACAAGGGTATTATTTAAAGTAAGAACTTTATACTGCTTTTATTTATTTAGCTTTCTCTCTCTCTCTCTCTCTCTCTCTCTCTCTCTCTCTCTCTCTCTCTCTCTCTCCCCCTCTTTCTTTCTTTGCTCCAGGGTCTCAATACACAGCTTGGACTTACAAAGGTCCTCCTGTCTTAGCCTCTCCAATGTTGGGATTATAAGTTTGCACCACCATGCCCTGCTTCAGTGCCTGGCATGGTGGCACGGCATGAAGTACTGATTGAACCCAAGTCCTTGTGATTTCCAGGCAAGTACTTAGACTGTTGAGTTATCTACCTGGTCCTCAAACACTGCTTTTTAAGACCTTTATCTTTTATAGTAATAGAAATAAAATCATGATGAAGCTATCTATCTATCTATCTATCTATCTATCTATACGTACATACATACATACATACATACATACATACATACCAGGCATGTGTTTGCATACATTGCTGTGTATATATAAAAACTTCCTATTGTCATCTGGATTATAGACTTAAGTTGAACAAACCTGTAGAAATTCCAAGATTAAAAGACATCCCTATCTTTCTTGTTAAAGAAGTTGCTTCATGGCTTACCCAACTACTAATTCATGACAGGTGATCTCCTGTTTATTTGCTGTTGGGCATTTTTGGTATATGCAGTACTTCAGAAACTCAGAAGGGGTAGGTAAATTTTGAACGAGGAACACTAAAATGCTAACTGAAGATTAGGACTTAAGGAACCAAGCAACATTTTTATTTATTTTAAAGAGTGTACAAAGGAACACTTCTCCACTGCTGGTGGGAATGCAGACTGGTGCAACCATTATGGAAATCAGTGTGGAGGCTCCTTAAAAAACTAAAGCTGAAAATTCCATTGAATCCAGCTATCCCCCTACTGGGAATTTTTCCAGAAGAACTGAAAGCATCATATCATAGTGATATCTGTGCACCTGTGTTCATAGCAGCCCAATTTGTAATAGCCAAATCCTGGAAACAACCAAAATGACCATCACCTGAAGAATGGTTGAAAAAGGTGATATTTTCATAAAATGGAATATTACTCAGCTATAAGGAATGATAAACTAGAAGACTTCATGTATAAACGGATGTACCTTGAATATATACTCATAAGTGAAATAAACCAGACCTACATTTACATATATCACATAGTCTCCCTAGTGTAAGGACTCAAAAGAATAAATAAATAAATAAATAAATAAATAAATAAATAAATAAATTTTGTGTGGTACCAAGAATCAATCTCAGGACCTTGTGTTTTCTGCATTCTCAACCCCTATAATTTTTTTTAGAAGAGTGACTTAAATACAAAATGCATTTGGAAGAGTTAAAAAAATTAATGTTTATTGAAAGTGTTAATGTTTAATTGTTTGACCAGCCTTACATACCTGCATCTGTTAATCTATGCTGATTTGATGATGAAAATATGTAATGCAACCATTGTTAAATTTTTCTTGTTTTGAAATTCTGTACTATATGTGCTCTTACTTGTTACTGTTTTTTTTTCTATCTTTGTTTCTGCTATTTTTATTCTTTAAAATAAAAAGAGTGTACAAAGTACTAATAAAACAGAAAATTTATAAGTGATACAGTTTTTCTTTCTGATTTTTTGTTTTCTTTTCTTTTTTTTTATTTTGAGAATAAAGCCTCTTTGTACTGATATAGTGAATCATTGGATGAAAGCACACTGCCATGTCCTTGTGAGCCAGGATTTCTACTCTGTGGCATTGTACTTACCTTAAATTGGGAGAGTAACAGAATTTCACTAAACAAAATAGTATGAATTTTATAGTGTCTGTTGCATTGCTTAGTGTTGACCTCAAATTAGTCGTTCATATTACCAGATGTATGCATGCAAAATTGGAAGAAGAAAGAAAAAAGAAAAATATGTAAGAAACTCAGAAGAGAGACAAAGGAAAAAGAATTGAAAAAGGAAGACAAAACAGTAAGGATTAACTGCTCCTTTTCAGCAGACATCCATGGTACAGTTATCCAAACAATCTTGGACCAAGCAATTCTGAATCAAACTGGAAAAGAAGAAACCACTGTTAAAAAGGAATAAAAAATAAAGAAAAATATTCCTCTTTTAATTTTTATTACTTTTAATAAGAGATAACAATATGAGAGCTTCAAAACATGTTAGTAGCACATTCGCAATAGTTGAGACACTGCATATTATTGTCCTCACAAATGTTATGCAGAGCACAGGGTGCAGACATGACAAATTTTCTAATCGATATTGGTTCTGAAGGAAAAAAAAGAAAGAAAAAAAACACAAGAAGAAGAGAAGAAAAAGTTTTCTTCTCTTTGAACTAGGAGGAAGTAGTTGTATACATAGTCCAATGTTTCATAATTGCAGTGGGTTACTGGTGAAACTGGCAATATTGAAGGCTGTTGATTTAAGCCTCTTACAGCTCATCATACTAATCTAACTATGTGTTTTAGGTCTCGTAATTAAGCTTTTCTGCTGGGTGCTCAAGTGTAAGCCAAAGCAAAACCTGTCTAATAAAACTTTCATCATTTGTATTTTCCAAGGTCAAATCTCCTCAGGATTAACTTTGAAACCATATACAGTGCTTTGTAGAACTGTTCTCAGGGTCAGCCATCAGGATGAATCACAGCCAATGCTTGACCAGTTTGTTCTCTGTAAAAGCCTGAGAGAACGTCTTCTCTTCTCCCCAGGTAACTCTCCCTAGGCACACTATACTTCTCTTATCCATCTCGTCTGAAGTCCCATAATCTCCTTGACCAGAAAATTTGGGAAACCCCTGGGTTATAGGATGTTACAGCATAGGTTCTCTTATGTCCTGAGTCCTCACTGACCTTGAGGGGCTAGAGCCAAAATGATGGCTATGCTCGTAGCCCTTCTTTTTCTCCAGTTTTTGGTCTGTTAACTTACATTCTCAACCCTTCAACAGAAAAGCTTCATGATACAATTACTTCATAACATAGGTAATTGAACTCAACCTCACTGCCATTCTAAATATCACACATCTTAGACTTAGCTTGACATTGGTATTTTCCTTCAATCATTGATATTCTAATAAATCTCTACAGATTGTGATAAAAGCAGTTGCACATTTTTACACAGACATTTAGAAATCTAAGAACGTACAAAATTGTAGACTGCCAATCCTATGGTATTTTGCCTAGTCTCTTATTCTCAATTAATACCCTTGTTTTATCTTTTTGTTAACCAACCATTTACTAGAGAGAGAGTATAGCAGTAACTGAGTTTACAGTAGAAGCAGCACACATCTGAAAGTCCCGAATGACATGCATTCCAAGCATAGTTTTAATATTGCTTCAAAAATCTTTGACTTCCAATCAGCTATGTTATGCCTTTCCATTTTTATTTCTTCTTTAGATTTCTTATACTAGGGAGACTATACGATATTAACAAATGTAGGTCTGGTTTATGTCACTTATGAGCATATGCTCAATATACATCCATTTGTATATGAACTTTTCCAGTTTATCATTCTTTATAGCTGAGTAATATTTAATTTTATAATAATACCACATTTTTTTAACCATTCTTCAAATGACGGGAATTTTGGTTGTTTCCAAGATTTGGCTATTACAAACTGGGCTGCTATAAACATAGGTGCACAGATATCCCTATGATATGATGTTTTCAGTTCTTCTGGGAAAATTCCCAGTAGGGGGATAGCTGGATTGAATGGAATTTCCAGTTCTAGTTTCTTAAGGAACCTCCACATTGCTTTCCATAATGGCTGCACCAATCTGTGCTCCCATCAGCAGTTGTGAAGGGTTCTTTTTTCTCCACAGTCTCTCCAGCATTTATTGCTGGCTGACTTCTTTGTGATGGCCATTCTTTCTGGCGTGAGATGGCATCTAAGTGTTGTTTTAATTTGCATTTCACGAATGGCTAGCGATGAGGAGCATTTCTTCATATATTCATGGGCTTGCTGAATTTCTCTGAGAAGTGTGTGTTCATCTCAGATTCCCATTTCGGGATTGGGTCTTTGAATTTTGGGACCCTAATGGTTTTCACTTCTTAAAGATGCTGGATTGAAGACCTTTGTCTGAGTTCTTATTAGTTAAAATCTTCTTGAAATTTGTAGCTTGTCTTTTCACTCTGTTGATAATTTCTTTTGACATGCTTCATGTTTGTATCTGCTTCTGCATCTTCTAATCTATTCCACTGACCCTCAGGTCTATTATTTTGGCCAGTACCATGCTGATTTTATTACTGTAGCTTTATAGTATAACTTTAGGTCAGGAACTGCAATGCTTCCTGCCTTACCTTTGTTGCCCAAAATTGTCTTTGCAATTCTGGGTCTTTTTTGGTTCCAAATAAATTTTAGGAGTGATTTCTCCATGTCTGTGAAGTATTTTGATGATATTTTGATAGAAATTACATTAAATTTGTATACCAATTTAGGGAATATGGCCATCTTAACAATGTTGGTTCTTCCTATCCAGGAGCAGGGAATATCTTTCTATTTTCTGAAATCTTCTAGGATCTCTTTTTTTTTCAGAGTAATGTAATTTTCATTGAAAAGGTCTTTTACTTCTTTAGTTAGGTTAATCCGTATTTCATTTTCTTCAGTGCTATCATAAAAACGTACTGCTTCTCTAATTTCTCTCTCAGTGTGTTTGTTATCTGTGTAAAGGAATGTTATTAACTTTTGTGTGTTGACTTTGTAGCCTGCTATGCTACTGAATTTGTGTATTAATTCCAGTAACTTCTTGGTGGAGTTCTTTGGGTCTTCCAAGTAGATTATCATGTCATCTGCAAATAATGATAGTTTTACTTCTTCTTTACCTATTCTTATTCCTTTTATTTTTCTTTCTTGTCTAATGACTCTAGCTAATGACTCTGGAACTATATTGAATAGGAGTGGTGATAGAGGACATCCTTGTCTTGTACCAGATTTGAGAATAAAAGACTTCAGTTTTTCCCCATTTAGAATTATGCTAGCTGTTGAATTGTTGTAGATGGCTTTTTCAGGTTGAGGTAGAGGCCCTCTATTCCAATTTTCTGTAGGACTTTGAACACGAATGAGTGTTGGACTTTGTCAAAGGCCTTTTCGGCATCAATTGAGACAATTATGTGATTTTTTTGGTCTTGGCTCTATTGATGTAGTGTATTGCATTTATAGATTTGTGTATGTTGAAGCATCCTTGCATGCCTGGAATGAATGCTACCTGGTTGTGGTATATAATCTTCTTGATGATTTGTTGCATTCTAGTGGCAAGAATTTTATTGAGAATTTTTGCATATATGTTCATGAGAGAAATTGGTCTGTAGTTTTCTTTTTCAGTTGCATCTCTCTCTGGTTTTGGTATCAGTGTGATACTTGCCTCTAGGAATGATTTTGAAAGATTGCTTCCTTTTCAATTTCATTGAAGAGTTTGAGGAGTATTGGGGTTATGTCTTCTTTATATTTCTTGTAGAATTCAGTGGTGAATCCATCAGGTCCCAGACTTGTCTTCATTGGTAGGCTTTTTATTACATTTTGTATTTCATTGACTGTTATTGGGCTATTGATAGTTTTTATATCTTCTTGATTCAGTTTTGGTAATTTGTACTTTTCTAGGAACCTCTCTATTTCTTCTGAGTCTTCAGTTCTGTGAGAGTAAAGATTCTCAAAGTAGCTATTTATGATCCTCTGTATCTCTGCTGGGTCTGTAGTAATTTCACCCTTTTCATTCCTTATTGCTTGAATTTAAGTCCTTTCTTTCCTCTTTTTGATAAGGTTAACTAGGTGGTTATCAATGTTATTTAATCTTTCAAAGAACCACCTCTTGGATTCATCAATTCTTTGTATTGCTTTCGTTGTCTCAATTGAATTAATTTCTGCTCTAATCTTTATAATTTCCTCCTGCCTTTGGGCTTTGCATTTCGTTTGCTCTTCCATTTCTAGTCGGTTTAAGTGTTGTGTAAGATTGTTTATTTGTTCCTGTTCTATTTTCTTAATGTGTGAGTTCAGAGCTATAAATTTCCCTCTGAGAACTGCTTTCATTGCATCCCACAAATTCCGGTAGGTTGTGTTTGAATTTTCATTAAATTGTAGATACTGTTTTATTTCTTGTTTAATTTCATCTGTAAACCACTGGTTGCTGAGAAGAGTGTTGTTTAATTTCCATGTAATCCTTTAGTTCTTATGGTTTCTTTTGTCATTTATTTCCAATTTGATTGCACTGTGGTCAGATAATACGCGTGGGATAATTTCTGCTTTGTTGCATATACATAATCATGATCTATGGACTAATATGTGATCTATTTTAGAAAATTTCCCATGTGTAGCTGAAAAAAATGTGTACTTTGAAGTGGTTGTGTGGGACACTCTGTGTATGTCCACCAAGTCCAGTTGTGCCAAGTTCCAATTCAGTTCTGCTACTTCTTTGCTAATTTTTTGTCTTCTTGACCTATCTTTTTTCAGATAAGGGGTTGTTGAGGTCTCCTGTCAAGATTCTGGTATTGGATATGAGATTTTTCATGTCCATTAAAGTTTGGTTTATATAACTTGCTGCTCCCGTGTTGGGTGCATACATATTTATGAGTGTTACCTCTTCATCATGAATTTTTCCTCTATCCAATATGTAGTGGCCTTCTTTACTTCATTTGATCAATCTTAGTTTGAAGTTTAGACTGTCTGCAAACAAGATTGCTACCCTTGCCTTTTTTTTTTTTTTTTTTTTTTAAGTTGCTGGAGCATGTAGTATCGTTATCCACCTTTAACTTTAAGGCTGTGAGTTTCTTTATGAATTAAGTGTGTTTTGTTTCTTGTATACAGCATATTGTTAGGCTTTGTTTCCTTATCCACTCTGCAAATCTATTTCTTTTAATTGGAGAATTGAGTCCATTTACATTAATGGTTGTAATTGAAATGCATTGACTTATGATTGACATGACTTTTATTTGCTACTGTTTGCCACTTTTTCTCCTATGTTTAGTTGGTTGCTCTATTTGGTGGGATCTTTCTGCTCTCATTTGTTGAAACTGGGTCGTTTTGGTCCCTCTCTAAAATATTTCTTAGAATATTGTGTAGTGTTGGCTTTGACGTCATGAAATTCTTTAGTTGTTCCTTGTTGTGGAAATATTTCACTTCTCCCTCATACTTGAAGTTGAGTTTTGCCGGGTATAGTAGTCTGGGCTGAAATTTGTTTTTCATGGAGGACTTGAAGCACTCTGCTCCATGCTCTTCTTGACTTCATGATTTGTGAAGAGAAATTCACCCTTATTCTGATGGGTTTTTCTTTAAATGTGATCTGTTTCTTTTCTCTCGCAGATTTTAGTATATTATTCTTTTACTGGATTTCTGGAATCTTGACTATTATATGTCTGGGTGTGTTTTTAGTTGAGTTGATGTTTTTTTGAGTTCTGTAGGCTTCAATTACCTGAATGTCCAATTGTTTTCTCATATTTGGGATGTTTTCTGCTATTACTTCTGCCCGTGTCCTTTTTATATCATTTGTATTGACTCCTTCTTTCTCATTGATTCCTATTAATATCATGTTGTTCATTCTTGCATCATCTTGCAGATGTTGGATTATTTTTTCCTGCATCGTAGTTGTTTTATTTTTAGAGATCCTTTCTTATTTTTTCACTGGCTGCGACTGTATCTTCAAGATCTGAAATTCTATCTTCACTTTCATTCATCCGGTTTGCCAACTTGTGATTGAGATTTTATTTTCTTGTATATCTCTTTGAAACTGTTTCATGCAATCTATTTCTTTCCTATATTGCTCCATCAGGGAATTCATCATTTTTCTATTCTCCTCTAATTTTTTTTATCAGTTTCTTCTTTAATAGTATTGAAATCTCTCATTATAGTTATCTTTTCTCTCTCTAGTTTAGAGATTATTTTTATTCTGTTCTCCTCTCTACCTTTCTGTCATCCCCCTAGTTGGGATGCTATTAATTTAGACATGTCTTTCTTAACTTCAGATATTATTTCTGTTCTGGTTCCCTCTATATGTTTCTCCATTGTTTTTCCACTTCATGCATTTCTTTTTTTTACTTCAGATATTATCTCTGATCTGAGTTGCTCTATAAGTTTCTGCACCTGTCTGTCTATCTCAGATGCTACCGATTCAGAGGTTTCATCTGCATGATTCCCATTTTCTTCCATGGTAGTGTCTCCTGTATTTGATTTGGGTTGCCTAGGTCCCTGAGTTTGAATCTTACTCCTTGTCGTTATCATTTTGTATGGAAGTGATCCCTGCACTTTGGTGCAGTTATGCTGTTAGCATCTATGGGAGTTTGGTCTGGATCCCCCAAGTTGGTTCCCTTCCAGAAGTGCCTGGATGCTTGTCAGAGCTCAGGCTGCTGGCTACTGTGAGGCCCTGTGGGTCGGGACTATGGGTGGAGTTGGAGCTCTGGAGTTGAGGAGTCCTGTTAGGCTCCCAGGCCAGTTGGGCTGCCAGAGGAGATGCCAGATGTGTTCGGGACTGGAACTCTAGCAGGAGGAATCAGAAAAAAAAAACAGGGGAGGCATGCCGAGGGTCCTTACCTGGCAGGCGCTCGGGCCAGATGGGTTCGGGATGTAGAAAAAATATTCTTAAAATTCTATATGAAGTCATTTCCTAGCTATTGGGAACAGAAGTTGCTGATTGTAGAAATTTTAAGCGCATTCTGATTTCTCTTTTCTCAATACTAGAAGGCTGATCTTTCAAATGAGGTTTTTAGAAAAGTTTCAAGGTGAATGCATTGGATTATAATAGATTTATTTCAATACTTACACCATTTATTTTCAGATCTTCCCTCCAGGAACATTGACATAATTCAGAAGCTTCCTGGGAAATCCCGCGTAGAAGGACGCAGAGGGCTCACTCACATGCAACACGTGAAACTTGCTTCATTGTATGTTTCTGTCACATCCCTGTCTACTCTGAATCACCTTCCTGTCACTAGGATCAAATGCCTGACATAATCATTCCTTCTAAGGACGAATGTTTCACTTTGACTCAGAGCTTTCAACATCTGGTTGTTTATCCTACTTGTTTTGGGCCAGTGGTGGCACGGTGTCATGTGGGAGTACATGGTAGAGGAGGCCTTTACACGTCATAGCAACCGGAAAGCTAAGCAGAGCAGAAGAGTGCAGGACCCCAGTATCCCCGTCGAGAGCAGGCCACTAGTGACTTAACTTCCTCCCACTAAGCACCACCTCTGAAAGGTTGTAAGGTATCCAGGAAGTGCCACAGCCAGGGAACTATGCCTTCGGTTACATTTCAGCTTCAGGTTGTAACTCTGGGAGTCAATTTTAACTCTTCTTTCTTTCCCTTCTTCTCTTTATCCCAATCAAAGAAATTCTAGTTTTGCTTTCAAAGCAAATCTTAATCCTCATTCACTGTGAGCCACCTTAAATTTCCTTGGCTGCATTATCTTGATAAGCGGCACAATTACCAAAGCTATTCTCACCTCTTCCATACCCATCTGACACGTTACCAGTGTGACCTATCAGCACTTTTTGTTAAGTGTATTTGATTGCTACAGGGTCTCCCTATGCGGCTCAGACTCATTGTGATCTTACTTTCAGCCTCCCCAGCACTGGGATCACAGGCATGTACCACCATGCCTGGATTTGGTGGCTAGCTCAGCCCACCCTGGGGATGGGGCTGGTGCAGCATGTGTCACCAGGGATTGACCTATGGTCCCTGTGCTTGCCTAGGTTTGCCTAAGCAGGTGCTTTCATCTGCTGAGCTATCTCACCAGCCCTCTCCTATCAACACTGTGAGGCTGCAGTATAAATTCCAAAGTTCTCAGTGTAAAAAGCTTCATGTGACAGCCTCTTCAGCCCCCTGTGAAACTCATCACAGTATACCTTATGTTCCAGCTTGAGTTAGCAGCTGCACCTGTGAACCTGTTATAGTCATGTCAGTAGTACATCTAAGTGAATTACTGAATCTTCTGTAGCTTTGGAAATACTCCTATTCCTACAAGCAAGCCAGTAGAAAATTTCTGATCTCTCAGTGGGCAGAGACATTATCTTGCTCATTTTTATTTGCTCAGAGTAGTGTAATGATTCTGATTAGACTTGGAATCAAACTACTTTTAGTCCTGGCTCCATCATTTTGGAGCTGAGCTTTCTCTAATAAGTATGTGGCCACCTGGCGCTTCAGTTTCTGTGTCTGTAAGAGATAATAGTACCCGCTTCAAAGGCATTTAGGACATTCTGTGGCACAGACTGAGCAACCTACTATTATATATTATCCTCCATATCTTCCAAAGAGTTATATAAGGAGAAATCATTGCAGCTTAATTTGGTATAGGTGCAGATTTAGTAGTGAAAACTCATTTGAGTTTGCTTTTCATCAGGAAACTGAGTTTAAATATGTTTGCTTCCCTTTTTGTGTTACTTAGGGGTATAGGGAAAGCTTCAAGCAGAGGACAGCCCGGAGTCCCAACCATTGTACCTAGTTTTATTTAATAAACTAATGTTTTCTTTTTGGAAGTGACCTGTCTAGCGCAGCATCTTCTCCTTGGAGTAGAGCAAGCTGAGGACACCTTATCTTGATTAAGCTTGTTTGATCACCTTTACCTGGTCCTGTTTGGGAGGATCTCAGAAGGCTTCTGCAGGAGGACATTTCAGGGCATGGCTCGGTTGTGGCACGGAGGTGATGGGCGTGTGGATCATTCTTCTTTTATTTCACTTGCGGCTGTGCTCCAGATGCCAGTGTAGCCTCCAGAAACTCACTGAAGTGAACTTGCAGAGTTCTGTCACTACATCCACCATAAACACAGATTACACAGACCTAACCAATTCGGACACTGATTGCCTAGCTGCAGAGGAGGCCCCATAGGTCCTCTTTGACCCTTCCTATGGCCCTCTCGAAGGTGAGGCGAGGTCCTGAACCAAGCATTTCCATCCTTGTGGTCTGGAAAATAGAATATGATCCAGGGTTTAGTGCTGTGATCATTATGTCCCCTGAATGATTGGTGCTCTTGGCATGGATGTCATAATGGTCTCCTATGCTTTCTCCTTTTTTGTCCATCTTTTAGTTTATGTGAGAATGTTAGTACTCAGAAGTGTTAAGAACAGCTAAATTAATGGGAAAGGAAAAGTGGGAAGAAGTAATTCTACCCTAACTAGGACAGTACTTTCATGTCAATATGCAGTGGTTCCCTGAAGGACAATGTGATTAGATTTCTTTATTAATTGATTTAAAATTAACAGTAAGATTACATTTATTTATTGTGTGCAATGCAGTTTTAAAGTATATATAAGCTATGGATTAACTAGCTCATTATTATATGCATCAATTTGCATGCTTCTCATTCTGTGGTGATGCCTCATTCCTTAGAATTCTCTGTAGTTACCACATTGTCCACTAGATCTCTTTAATTTATTTCTTCTATCTAACTGAAGCTTTGCATCATTTCAGAAACATAGCACCAGGTCCTTCTGGTCTAACCACCATTCTATTCTGTTTCTATAAAATCAATGGTTTTTAGACTGTACATACGAATGAGATTATGCAGTACTTAGGTTTTATTCTGCCTTATTCCACTACACATAACGTCCTCTAGGTTAGTCCTGTTGCCAAAAGGCGAGATGTTCTTGTTTATGTTTGATAGCTGAATAGTACAGCACAGCCCATATGCAGTATTACATGTTCTTTACCCATCCCTCCACTGATGGACACAGGAGTTGACTCTACTTCGTGGCTGTTGCAAAAGACGCCTCATGAACTGTGGGGGATGCAGCTCTCTCTTTGTCAATTTGATTTTACTTCCTTTCAGTATACATTCAGCAGCAAGATTGCTGGAATGCATGATAGATTTTTTTAAAATATACTTTTATTTATTTATTTGGTACAGGATGTCATTATGCAGCTCAGATTCATAGTGGCCCTCCTGTCGCAGTCTCCTCAGCACTGGGATTATAACTGTGCACCTCCATGCTCAGTTTTGGTGGCCTGCAGGCAGGCCTGGGATTCTGCGGCCAGCATGGCATGCAGTACTGGGGCTTGAGCCCTTGAACTTGCCAAGCAGGTACTTAGACTGCCGAGCTTTTTCCCTAGCCCTGTATGGTAGCTTTAAAGTTAATTTTTTGAGGATCTTTCATATTGTTTCTCCAAACAGTATTTCCATTTTCATTGATAGTGTGCCAAGGATTTCCATTCTCATCAATATTGTGTCAAGGTTTTTTTTTTTTTTTTCTCTTCACATCCTTGTGAGGATTTCTTATCCTTTGTGTTTTTGATAGTAGCTTTCTTAATGGAACCAGGTGACATCTCATGTGATTTTTATTTGTATGTCCTTGATAGTTAGCGATGTTGAGAATTTCTTTATGTCCTCATTAGCTATTTGTACGGCTAGCTTCTATTAACAATTGCCTAGTCAGGTCCTTTGCTAATTTTTCTATTTTTTTCTTCATCACTGAAATCTTCTGTCTACCTATTTTAGATAATCCCTTTATATATATACATTTTCTCTCATCTTGTAGGTTCTTTATACTCTGCTAGTTGTTTCCATTGCTATGAATAAATTTTTACTTTGGTCTAGTTCTGTTTTTTAGAAATTTTTCTGTATTGCCTACGTTTTAGAGATCATGTGAGTGGATATTACTTAGTGCTCTTTTTGGTTTTGCTCACTTTTCTGGATGGTTTGCCTTGCTCAAGAAAAAAAGTGAAATAGGCAAAAATTGAGGGGTAGATATTTTCTCTGGCTCTTGAGAATTTAATTAACCAACAATAATTTGTGGTAATTGACTGATACAGTTATTTTTTCTGCGGTAGAAAGAAAGTGTGGTAAAAGATTGACCCCTAAAGAGCGCGTGGTCAAAGACTTAAAGACAGGAGGTAAATCTGGCTTTTAAATTGGTATAATTCTTAAATTAGTGTCGTGTTGATTAATTTCAATTCCAGAGATTAGTTCACAGAGTAATAAAAATGGTTTGAAACATTGAAAAAATGCTGATATATTTCCTTATTGGTAACCATAACTTGTAAATTACAGCATGCTTGGGTATTTTAAATTAGAAACAGAGTAATCTGTTTTCATTTGAATATTTAATACAGAGTTATAACATTGCAATTGGCTATAAATAGAAATTGCAGCTCAGAGTTAATTAAACAATTCAGAGGTCCTTCTCTGTTTTGCAGTCTGGTTTTGGTATTAGGACATGCAGAGAAGTGAATTAAGTACAAAGACGTGATACAATGACTTGCATGAGGCTGCCAACCAAAATAAACCTGGCTGTGGTTAAGGCTATGAAAACGGAGCTAGCCTGGCTCTACAGCCTCATGGAAGCCTGGGAAACGAGAACGTTCAGATTGACAAACTGATTTGTTGCATCGACTATAGGTGTTGAGTTTTATGTGAATTAAAGATTATAAAACTTGTCTCTACATGTTTCAGTTTAACTATACAGCCCTTTTTTTTTTTTTAGTAGCAAATTAGAAAAAGAATTTTATATAGTACATTTGCAGTATATAATTATATTTTCATGGGGAGTTTGTATATATACATAAGAAATCTTAATTTTTGTTTTTTTGTACACTTTCCCTCTCCTACCTTCTTGCCCCCATGAAGAACAAAGTGAAAGATGGATAATAGGAAGTAAGGAGCTCTTTTACAAATGGGAAGGGAAAGAGGAGATGGAGGGAAGAGAAGGAAGAAGGGAAGAGGGATTTCTGAAAAAGAGAATGAAGAAGAAATGGAAATAGAACTTCTACAAATGGAAAGAGGAAGAAGAGCTATATGTCTTTTTTTTTTTTCAAGGTTTTGCAGTTTACTAAAGCCTCTCGTGAAAACACTTGCAGTCACAGCAGACAGGCGCTGCAGCATCCCTGAGCCCTTGGCTGTCCTCCAATCTCCAGCTCGCTTTTTGCCAGCACCAGTGTTGGCCTTTGCGGTGCCCCTGACTTTCTTTACTCCGTTCTCGTGTTCCTTCCACTGCTTTCTGAAGGCCTTTTTCTTCTCATACAGGCCGTGTCTTGCAGGTCTATGTTTGGGCTCCTTTTTCTTTGCATAATTCAGGGAATCATAAATCATGCCAAAGCCAGTCGTCTTGCCACCACCAAAATGGGTTCTGAATCCAAACACAAATACGACATCTGGCATGGTGTTGTACATTTTGGTGAGTTTTTCCCGAATTTCTGCCTTAGGTACTGTTGCTTTCCTAGGGTGAAGGATATCAGTGACCATTTGTTTCCTTTGAAGAGGTCGGTTGGTCATGAACTCCCAGGTTCGGATAGTTACTGTATCATTCATGAAGGCAACAGCTGCTCAGACAGCCAGGGAGGAAAAAAAGCTATATGTCTTCTTTTGAAAAAAATCATTCTCTGGAACATTTTTAAGAAACTAGGCATTGTCTTAATTCATGAATTTTTTAAAAATTATGGTGACTTAAGAATGTGAGAATCTTTGAGTTTTAATTGTATCAGAATAAAACCCACGTTTAGAAATAAGAATTGTCTTCCCACATATGGCAGAAGTTTAGAGTCTACTATTGAATGAACAAACCATCCACACTGCTATGGGGTCATTTCTGTGGTGTGATCTCCTGGCAAGGTGTTCTCTCTCTCAGGATACACAAGAGGGAAAATAAGATAGTGACCCCACCACCACCCTGGGCCATTTATATATACTGTTGAACAATATTAATTATTGAATCAAGACTGTCCTTGCTGGTGCTATACAGTCATTTGCTGCACAATGACATTTTTTTGCCGAAGGGAAACCATAGTCATCTTAATTAAGTACAATCCATGATGTTTACACATTGACAAGGTTGCCTAATCATGCATCTCTCAGAATTCATCCTGTTGTAAAACAATGCATGATTGTTCTGTGTGTGTGTGTGTGTGTGTGTGCGAGAGAGAGAGAGAGAGAGAGAGAGAGAGAGAGAGAGAGAGAGAGAGAGAGAGAGAGAGAGAGAGAGAGAGAGAGAGAGAGAGAGAGAACAGAGAGAGAGAGAACTTGTTAGGAGTTAATTATATTGTTCGGGGAAGAAAATGTAACCATCATACATTGCTGACTTAAAACTCAACATTAAGATTCTAGTTGTTCCAATAGTTTCTAGAATTAAATTTTATTGGGTTCTTAAAATAAATTTCACATCAAATTAGGGCTATTGCCACAGTTCATTTACTGTTCTTTTTATTTTGGAAAAAAACAATTACAGCTGTACTATGGCAGCAATTTTAAAGATTTCAAGCATCTTATTGCAAGAAAGAATGACCCTTTATGGCAATGAATTTTAGAGAATGACTAATGTTTACCTTCTTAATGTGTGGATTTTGCTTTTCACAATTTCCTTTTCTTAAAAAAAATACAAATTTGCAGGGTCATAAGCCTTGAGTTGGTGGTTTGCCAAAGTATGTTCTGTATTGTGGAGTCTTTCAAAAGTACAAAAAAAAAAAAAATACTCATTAACTACTTTTGCTGTCTCTGTGTTTGTAAACAGTACCATATTGCCTTTGGCCTTAAGAGAAAACATGAACCTTACACACATTTCAAAACTTAAGGTTTAATTTTTGCCTGCTAACTTGTTTAATGAATATTTTATTGAAATTGGCTTAAAATATTTGCATATGTGTGTCTCGTGTTTAATTCTGTTATTTACAGAATGTTTTCCCTCTACATATTTTAGATTATAAATGCTTGACTTAAAGCAGCTGCACACCCGCGTCTTTGCTAACCCCTGGCATGGAAGCCTTGCTCTAGGCCTTGTCTTCATTTACCTTTCACCAGCTTTCAAATGCGCAGCATTTTTCTTGCACTTTTGAGACCGAGGAAATTACTCACAAATGTTGTATGGTGATTGCAGTTATTGGTCTACTTTCCTTCAGATTGTTTTGCCTCTGTGCTATACTTGGAAGAATAATGATTTTGGCTAGAAGATACATTGCCGAAAGCATAAGTGGAATTTGAATACACAAATAGAAAGCACTTATTTTAATAACTGACTGTTCATTATGTCATTATTTAAGTAATATACTATTATTGTTATATTGTTGAAATTGTCTAAGCCAACACATTGGTTAGATGGAAAAAAAGTTTCATAAACTAACTAAATAAAGTATTTTAAATACTTTAATATTTTATCAGCATCAACAGTATCTATTTGTAAGGAACTGACATTTTATACTTTGAATATTGTCTTGCAATTTTGTTTTGCTAGGATTTATTTGCATTTATCAAATGAAATACTATTTAATTTTAGATCTACAAAGTCAAGATGCAATTTTATGCACAGTGATTCTACCTCAATACACTAATTGTAATTTGTACTAAATGTATGTTAGAATTTAATTTTATTTTGAAATTCTCCAAAATTGATATAATCTAATCCTTTATAGACCAAAAAGTGACTTTGTTTTCCTGCACTGCGAATTGAACCCAGGGCTTTTTCCCTGAGCTATATTCTGAGGCAAAAAAAAAAAAACAATTTTGAGACTGAGTCTTGTGAAATTGCCCAGGATGGACTCAAACTCATAATCTTTCTTAGCCTCAAAGAATGTTGAGATATCATATGTAAACAAGAAAAAGGGCCTCTTGAAATGATTCAGCTTTTCACTATGTAAAGAGTCACTTTGAAAATCATAATGTATAATACATAATGAAATTAAGACTATGTAAATGCTAAAAACAGTGAATAATTTTTGTGCTTAATGGAAATAAAAGTGATATTTACATGTGGAGCTGAATAAGAAAGATTTCAGCAAGCCTACCTCACAGAGTTTTCTGAGTAATTAATTCCCCTTGATATGTTTAGTTTGGTTGGTTTTTTCTTGTTTATTTTGTGGTATTGGGGATTGAATCCAGGGCTTGCACATAGCTACATCCCCAGATCTTTCAAAACTTTTTCTGAGAAAAGGTCATGCTAAGTTGCTAAGTTTCCCGCTCTGCTGGGACCTAAATTTGTCATCCTCCTCTCAGCCTTCCAGGGTGCAGAGATTACAGGTATGTGCCACCATACCCAGATCTCCCCTGGTTTCTAAGGGCAGTGGAGAAAGCCCAGGTCTAGGTCCAGAGTCCTTGAGGATAGCTTTAAGATTTTATATTTATGCTTGTTATGTTACTCTTTGCTTGAAAAACCCTAATGATGTAATTCTAGGTATTTTAAATGGTCAGAGCATACTTTTTCTATGGAGTAGGGCAGAGAGGCTGGTGAATGAGTGAAAAGACAAAATGTGAGAGAGGAAGAGATGAACTTGTTTCAAAAGGACAAATACATGTGCACGGGTGTGAATTAGGCTTGGTAGCTTCACTAGATTAAGCGACTCTTGGAGAGGTGATTGAATCCTAAGAGTGTTTTACTCATGGGTGAACAAAGTCAAGAATATTCATAGCTGAACATACTGTGGGGGAGATGGGACCCCATTTGAGGTAGGTCACTAGGGCTGTGCCTCTGGAAGGACCATCTCTTGCTGGCATTGCTGCCCTGCTGTGTTTCCTGGCCTCCATGAATTGAACAGTGTTGCTCCACTGTGCCTTTCCACCATGACAGTTTGTTCTTAGGGTCAAAGAACCATAGACTGGATGCTCTGAAACTGTGAGCTGAACTAAAGCTCTCCTTTTCTAAACTGTGGGGTGGGGGAGGAAGAGGTGTTGGGTTTGTGGCCCTGTGACAGAAAAGCTCATACGTTGGTTGTTTTAATGAGAAATGCAAGATAAAATAGCAACAAAACAGTAGTAGGACAGTTACGATAATTTAATACATTGCATATTGTTGTCTTCATAGTAGTTATTCAGAGGACAAGATGCAGACATGAAGTCTTGTCTAACCACCATTAACATGAACTTTTATTCTCAATAAACTAAAAGAAAGTATCTATATAACTATTCTAACTCTTTTGTGGTGTGTGTGTGTATGTATGTGTGTGCGTATCTATTTTTTTTTCAAAACAGAATGGTCTTTTATTTGCAATTTTGTGAAGAGCTGATGTTTGTGTGAGCAGAAGACATGTGCCTACAATGGGATCATCATCTTCTCCATCTTCCATTCCTCATTACTCTGTTAAGACAGTTTGCAAAAGTAAATGAGTGTAATAAATGGCTGCAGTTCTTTAAGCACTATATTTATTTAACAGGTCTGCATGTAGATGGTCCATCCTCAGAGGCTCCTCGCTCCTCCTGTACATAGGACACTTTCTCCTGAGCCAGGAATCTACTTTGAACTTAAGTTTAAACATCAAATTTCAGCCAGCCGTAGCCAATGCACTGAGGCTGGTACTTGACCTAAAATTTCTTTTTGCCTTAGACATTATAGGTCTTGCAGGGTTGATATTAGCCACTATATTTTGTTCATTGTTCCTTCCTGACAGAGTACTGGCTGCTATTAGCTAGATGCTAGATATAATCAAATCAACTTTGCTTATGAAATTAAAAAAATGAAAGCAACAGCAACGAAAAGAATCCCATGTACATACAGAAAAAAATTTAAATTAAATGTTTAAATTGGTTGACTGCATTTAATAAGATAAGCCTAGTCATAGAAAATAACATGTGTCTCATCTTATCCCTTCATTTACTTTAGTAACTACTACTTAAGTAAATTTGGAATTATGGGTTTTATTGTGACTCTCAAGGGCAGTAATTATCAATACCTATATATTAGTTTGCTACAGCTGTCCTAAAAATGTATAGGCTTAGTGGCTTAAGCAATAGAATTTATTTTCTTGTAATTCGGGAGGTGCAAAGCCAAGATCGAGACATCAAAAAGATTGTTTTCTTCTGTTGTTTCTTGACTCTTCTCTTGGCTTCCCCCTGTGGCTGCCTGGACCCAAATACCCCATGTACATTCAGTCCTTTTGGATAAAGGCCCACCAATATGAGCTTATTTAGCCTTCAGTACCTTTTTAAATACCTTATCTATGAATTACTGGGGTAGGTCATCTTTCAGTTACTGGGACAAATACTTGAGATAATCATTTTTTAAGAAGAGAAAGTTTACCGGGCTCATGGCTTAGAAGTTGGAGTCCACAGTAAGTCGTCCTACTGCTTCTGGGAAATGGTGGTGCGGTACATCACAGTGGGCTTGCGCGGCTCAGTGTACTGCTCGCCTCATCACAGCCAGGAGGGGACAAAGGATACAGAAGACTGGCAGGCCCCACCCATCCAGCACCCCAGTTTCCTCCCTCTAGACTCCACAGGTGAAAAGCTTTAAGATTCCTCTGCCCACAAGGACCCTCGAGATTGTAGCAACAGCATGGGGGTTCAGCATGAGTTTGGGGAGCCACAGGGCAGCTCATGAGAACTTGATTAACTATTCTCTCCTTAACAGTCCCAGTTGCCTTTTCCTAGCCCTGTGAAAAAATTACAAAGCTCAGCCTGCTCAGGTAACACCATTTTGTATTTGTGCTTTCCTTTAAAAATAAAGAGGAAACACCTGAGATGCAGAAAGTAGTGACCTAGGGAGCGGAAGTCCAGGTGCTAGCCTTTGCTACATCACTACTTCTGCATCTCACCATGCAGAGGCCTGATCATGTGTGCTTTTTATTCTTCATAAAATAAGGAGGTGTGACCAGATGACTGTTTTGGTTTCCTTCCGAAGTAGTACTGTGAGACTTTACCTACAGTTCTTCCTTCTTTCACTCATTAATTTATCCACTCACTTCATGTCAGCAGTCTGACTTACTTTATATGATGGTCCTCCATAGAGGATCAGTGGTACCCTGCTGAAGTGGCCCACATTCCAGCAACAGCAACCCACCTATTCCCTGACACACACACACACACACACACACACACATTTTTCCTGGTCAGTGCTTTATCATAGTATTTGAGTCACATTCTCCATTAAAATTCTCCAACTTTTAACATGTTACAACCTTTACTGCTAGACAGATTTTTCAAGTTATCATGCTTTCAAATGGTGTTTACTTACAGAGCCTATTTCCTGAAGATGTTAGTAAACTATTTGTTGTGATTTTTTAAAATGTATTTAGTAGAAGTTCTACCAAGTTTCACTACACAGATTGGATTTGTAGTGATCTTTCCTGTTTTTCAGCCTCCCACATCCGGGGATTTCAGGTACGTGCCACCACGCCCAGTCTCAATCCCCATCTCAGGAAGCTGCAGGGGCAGGGCTGGCACAGCAGGCACAGAATCAAGCCCTTGTCCCCTAAATATGCCTAAGCAGGCACTTTAATTTTACTGAGCCATGTGGCCGGTCCTGTTGTGAATTTTAAAACAATCTTTGAGATATGATTACACAACAGTTTCTGAAAATAAAGTCCTTATAAACTCCCTAGCTAATATTTTCATCTGTCTATCTATGCCTATCTATCTATCTATCTACCTATCTATCTATCTATCTATCTGTCTGTCAATCTATCTATCTATCATCTACCTATCTTCACAGATTCTTCAAGTATTTCTATCTTTTTTCCCTACATATTGATATTGGTATATTCAGTAGTCTCAACATGTATAACTTTAAAGTGTTTGTTAACATAGGATTTTAAAAATTATGTCAATAAAATATAACAAACACAAAGTTTATGGTTCATGTTATGTGTAGAGTAACATGAACACAAAAAACCAATAAGGCTTAATTTTGAAATAACTATTCCAGCATTAGCTACCCTATGGTTACTTAATTAAGCAAATCAAGAAATCTTGTCTGTCAGTTTTAATGGTGGAGAATCAGCTCCCTTCAGGAAGTCTTGTGGTCAGTGGGCAAAAATGTCAACCAACTTCCCAAAAGCTGAAGGCATTATTATGTACTAAAGGTCACCCACAACTTTTATAATAGAGGGCCAGCTGTGTAAACTGCAATATGTTGTCAAAAAGAAGTGCCAAGCAAAACTTTGGTGCTGTTTGCTGACTATGCTGCAGGGCAGTGAAACTCAACTCCTGCCAGTAGTTTAGGAAATTGTTAGGAAAAGCGCAGCCTCTGGGAAATGCCTACTCCCCAGGGCCTGGGATCCCATCCTAGAGATCACACTTTGCCTAGGAACTTGGTATCCAAAACCTACTTAACGGAAAGGCCAAAATCATTCAGGTTTGGGCTCAGGAAACAGCTGGGCAAGCCACGATCCTAGCAGTGCTAGCGAAGCTAAAAGTTCTGAAAACCTGGAAACGATTCTTTAGGTGGTTTGGAATCAGCATCGTCTGTGATGTGGTTTTAGCATTGTCAACTGAAGTTGATTAAAATACATGTTGGTTGTCTGTGACATTATAATTAAAAGAACCCTATTTCCAAATGGTGTACAAGTCTTGCAGGCCTGGAGCAAGGGTTTTTTCATGGTTTTGAAATGTGCTCGTGTTCTGCACCACATGCCCTGAAATCGTTGCCATTAGCTGTAATTGCACAGAAGCAGACAAATGGTGCTTGTTAGGGCCCTAGTTGTCTACCTGAAACTGTTCAAAAAGCCCAAACAAGGGGCAGACCCCAGGGATTAATGTGTTAGTTATATAGATAAACTTACCTGAGGGAAAAGGATAGTGAACAGGAGAATAGTATTTAGCAGTCATGTCCTCCCTGAGATAACTATATGTATTATATGCATCCTGGTGTGTGTGTGTGTGTTTTTTTTTTTTAATGAGTCAACCTTCTATGTTGTTTCAAAATGAGTATTTTAATGATTGCCATAGAGCACAAAAACAAATTGTATAATAGGAAAATAGTAGAGGAACTAAGGTATAATGAAAAAAAGGATAGAACAATAAAATAAAGACAGGGGTAAATGTAGTTGGTAGAGAACATTCCAGAAAGTTGTAAAAGACCAAGACTTTAAGAGTTAAATGGGCCTTTTCCGTGTCCCTCGATCAGCGGCCTAAGTGGCAGCCATGGCACCCAGTGGAATGGTGTGATTCTGAAGCCGCACTGCCACCAGGACTGGCAGCAGTGTGTGGCTATGTGGTTTAATCACCCAGCTCCAAGGACCCACAGTCACAGGGCCTGGCAGGCAAAAGCGCACTGCACTGCCCACGCCCCACATCCAGACCCAATCTGCCCATTGTGCGCTGTTCCACAGTGCAATGCCACACCAAGGGCCTAGCCGGCAGGGGCTTCAGTCTGGAGGAGCTGCAGGTGGCCAGTATTCACAAGAAGGTGGCCTGGACCATTGGCATCTCGGTGGACCCAAGGCCGTGGAACAAATCCACCGAGTCCCTTCAGGCCAACGTGCAGTGGCCAAAACACTACTGCTACCAACTCATCCTCTTCCCCAGGAAGCGATCAGCCCTACAAAAGCTAGACAGCTCTGCAGTAGAACACAAATTGGCCACCCAGCTGACAGGACCTGTGGTGCCCAACAGGAACATGTACAAGAAGGAGAAGGCCAGGATAATCACAGAGGAAGAAAAGAACTTCAAGGCATTCACCAGCCTGTGCATGGCCCAGGCCAACACCCGGCTGTTTGGCATCCAGGCAAAGAGAGCCAAGGAAGCCACAGAGCAGGATGTTGTGAAGAAAAAATAAAATTGTTGAAATGTTGGAATCTTGTAATAACTGTTCAGAAGAGCAAAAGAAAAAAGAGAGAGATGAGAGAGACAGAGAGAGAAATGGAAAGCCAAAACAGCGGCAAACAGTCCCTGTGAACCTTTCCTCTTTTTATTTTGATTACCACAGCTTGAAGATACAAGTTGTGCAGGGAAACAGCTTTTCTGACATAAGCCCCAAGCATTTTCTACAATGCTCCTCTGTCAAGGGATGAGGCAGAAAATGTCAAGTAATGTCATTAATGTACAATGACAGTGGATTTCAACATTTTATTTTTAGAAGGCCCTCAACTAAGATAGGAGATAATCCCAAAGCTTAGTTTAGTAAATGTGGAGGCTAAAGGCAGGCAGTGTGGTTGAGGAGGTGTGCAGATATATGTTCACTCAAGAATAAACTTTATACCAAGAAATCCATGGGTTGTGGATATTCTGTAGTTCATTTTCATGAGTATTTTTTGCACCTGTGCATTTATTGTTGTTTTATTATTACTTAGTTGAAGTACAACATACACATGTGGATAGCATAAAAATCAACTAATCTGGTGTACAGGACCACACCAGATGTCTTTTTTGTGTTTGGATTCAGATTATTGTCTTGTGTATAGTTTAGTATTTACATTCATAAAGATTTGTTTAAATACCACCCAGATTAAGAGCTAGACTTTCTAGCAACCTGGAAGGTGCCTTGTTGTTGTCTTAGTTATTTTTCTCTCATTGCTGGGACAGATATCCAACAGCCAAAGTAAAGAAAGGAAAGGTTTATTTAGCTCGCAGTTGCTGGAAGTTTTAGTCCATATTCGGCCTGCTCCAAGGCTCAGTGGCACATGGCAGAGAGCTTGGTGGCAGAAAAGCAACAATGGCAACAGAAGCAATGGAGCAATCAGGAGAGCAGAGAGCAGCAGCGTGCATCTGCCTCTCTCTGTCTCCCTTTATATTACATTCAGGCTCTCTGCCTCAGCCTATCCACCTTAGGCCACACCCATAATCCCAGAAGTACTCAGGCCCATAATCCCATCAGTACTAAAACACATAATCCTAGGAATCATGAATCAAGTCTCAAACTCTAATTCCCTGCCTTATGATTGCATGAGGTTTCGGTGGGACAGCTAGACATAAACCATAACAGTTGTCCTTGCTAGTTCATTCCATAGCTCTACTGATTTCTATCACAATTCACTAATTGTGCTTCTGAGTGACTTCTCTGTAAGTTCAAACACATAGCTGCTGTGTGTATTCCCTTACATCACTCAAGATAGCATGAGATTTGTCCCTGTTCCATATAGTGGTTATCCATTCTTTATTGTTCTGCGTAGTGGTCTATTTACTGTATGTGATTTACTCTTGGGTTTTCACTCTCCCCCTTCTTAGCTAATAAATAAAATCGCTGTGGGAGCTCTTGAGCATAACACTTGTTGGACACTCAAATATGATAAAAATATAGCAAATAGCTGAATTTTAAAAAGTTATTACAATAAAAGACGCATCACCATTAACCTCTCCTACCAAAATACTCCCACTGACTTTAAACACACTTCTTCCATCATTCTTGACACTTCCTAAGGCAGATTTGGAGGTCCTCTGTCATGAGTTTTGTTAGTTATGCTGTCCTGTCTCGGGCTCCATGTCCTGAATCAGTTCAAAGTATTTACATTTTTATGGGCACTTTGACTTTGGGGACGAGTCAGAAGTTATACAGTGACAGAGCCAGAAATAAAGTGTATAAGGATACATGAAATGATTTTATTTGATAGAAGTTTCCCAAAACATTTGATCAACCAGGATAATGAAAGAAGCTGTGAATGTTCAAATACAAAAAATTATTACATTAAAAGACACATTAATACTCCTCCTAACATATTCAAAATCTTTCATTGTTGTACACTTAAGAAAATTTAACTATTCACCATATAATATTTCAGCCACTTTTTCATATCATCTTTTTTCCCAGTAATGAAATTGTTGATTATGAGACAAGTGCCTGTTTGAATTTATTTATTTAATTATTTATTTTTTCCACTGATACTTAGATTATACTGCCCCACTGTGTTTCCAAACCAATATACATTATTGCCAGCATTATATGAGTTTTCCAAATATTCCACATCTTCGCCAACTTGGGGAACTGTTAACCTTTAAAGTCCACTCATTCTCATTGTAATATAATAGTATTCCATCATGCTTTTAATTTGTATTTTTCTTGATGAGCTGAGTGTCTTTTCTTGGTTGTCCTCTTGTGAAGGCTTTACCACTTTTGCTGATTAAAAATTTGGTTTATTCTTTCTTAATTATTTTTATAAATTCTTCATATATTTTGAATATGAATCATTTGGACTTATATTCTCAGAGGGGTGAGATGATATTTTCTGGCAAGAAACTACCCTCAAGCATAATCTTGCATTAAAATTCTCTAATTATAAGCAGAACATACAGTGGTAGACAGGTAGTTGTGAGGTAGATAATGTAGCAAAAGTTTCATGTGTTTGTGAGTTAGTTCTGTTGTAAATATCTGGGTAGTATTCACTCTGGGAGGGTCATGGTCTTTATGCTCTCTCAGTTGACACAAAAATAAGGACAAATATGTTAAATGACCCACAGTTATTAAACTAAACATAAAGAATGTGACATTAGAACTACTTTTAAAACAACAAGTGAACTACTCGTGGACTTGTTTTCTGAGTTAGCCCTTACTTCAAACATGTTATCTCACTGTCCAAATAATACACTTGAATTTCTAAGATTACTTCCTGGTACTCATTTCATTTCCTTGGGGAGAGGATTGGGAAAATGTGAAAACCTGCTTGTGAGGTGTGTGACCTTGATGAGATTACATAGGTCTATGCAAGTTTTACTGATCATTTATAGGAGGATAAGGAGTCATATGCTCTACTCATCAATTTGGGGCCATTTGAGAGGTGATTAATGAGTTGCACTGCTGAAAACCAAAGCAATGGGATCCATTGCCATTAGGAATGACACAGTAACTATCTGAACCTGCAAGTTCTTTGTTTCTTCTTTCTTTCTTTCTTTCTTTCTTTCTTTTTTATTTTAGGGAAGGGTCTACAGGGTGTTCAGGGTCTCACTACTAGGTCAGACTCATAATAATCCGGCTGTTTACAGCCTCCCAAGAGCTGGGATTACAGGTACACCATGTCTTGGTTGCCTTCTCATGATGCCCCGGGGCCAGGGCCGGAGTGGCAGGACCAGGGGATTGAAACCTGCCCCTGCACCTGCTGGCAGGCGCTTTAATCTGCTGAGCTACTTGGCCAGCCGAACCCGGAAGTTCATGACCAACCAACTTCTTCAAAGGAAATGAATGGTCGCTGATGTCCTTCACCCTAGGAAAGCAACAGTACCTAAGACAGAAATTTGAGAAAAACTCACCAAAATGTCCAAGACCATGCCGGGTGTCATTTTTGTGTTGGGATTCGGAACCCATTTTGGTGGTGTCAAGGAAAACCGGCTTTGGCATGATTTATGATTCCCTGGATTATGCAAGGAAAAAGGAGCCCAAACATAGGTTTGCAAGACATGGGCTGTATGAGGAAAAAAAAAAAAAAAAAAAAAAAAAAAGATGTTAAGAAAGCAGCAGAAGGAATGCAAGAAGAGAATGAAGAAAGTCAGGGGCTACCTGACTGGCCGCTTACACTCAGGAAGGTAACACCAAGCAGTTCCCCAAAGCCAAAAGGGCCATGGATGTTCATGTCTTTCCCATGCACTTGGCATTAATAGGACTATCCCTCCACTGGCTAGGAGACAACACGAAGCATTAGGCAACAGCTCTAGTGGTTTTCTGTTTTTTTTCCTAATGCTGTTCTTGCCAAGAAGGCACTTCCTGGTCTATAGACCTTGGGACTGAGGGAAAGAGAATATGTCCTCTAAAGCCCCAGCTGCTTCTCTTCTTAATGGGGTTGATTATAGCTCTTTTGTGTGCTTTCCAGAGTGGCTGTGGTGATGAGTGGCACCTGCCCAAGGGAACCTGCAGCAGTTGGCCCACAAAGAGGAAAATCACAGTGCTTTTCCCCATTAGATCTCTGATTCCACCTCTGCCAGCGCTGAGGGAGTTTCTCTGCCCAGGCCCAGTGCCTCGGTACCATGCCTGGCAGTGTTGTGCCAGTACCAGTCTTAACCACAGCAGGTGTTAGGTTCTTGTGGTGATTTCACCCACCCTTCCACCACGCAGCCTGCTACTCAGCACCAAAATTGTTTGCAACTACGTAAGTGCCTATCTAATTTACTAACTTTTCTGAAGAGTTAGAAACAAATTAGATTAACAGAATACTTCAGCAGGTTTTCTTGTAAAACTCAATACACTTAAAAATATAATACACAGAAAATAAAAATCTGTAGTGCTTATCCACAGATAATTAAACATCTTGGATAACACTTCTCAAACAGGTAAATTCTTCTTTGTTGGTTCAGTTTATTTATACTTTTATTCTTGTAAAGTTTGTTCATTTCTTGACTAAGAATTCTGACATGAGTTAGAGAAATGAGAAAATTAAATGGGCATGGGGTAAATTCTTACCCTAAGGCTATTCTCCTTTGCCAAGCTCTTTGTCACTTTTATGCCACCTCCAACTCTTAGAAGTTAATGGTTTATTTATGTTTACATTTAGATTTATCTTTGCCAGTCTAAAGCTAAACATTTCAAATGTTGAAATAGACTCAATTTTAGTTACACATACATGAAAAATCACAAGTTATTTCCAATATGAAATTTTTGATCATTTAAGAAATGCACATGGACACTGGGCATGGAGGTAGACACCTATAATCCCAGTTCTTGGGAGGCTGTAAATAGGTGGATCACTATGAGTCTGATCTAATAGTGAGACGCCGAACACCTTGTAGATCCCTAAAAAAAAAGCAAGCAAACAAAAAATAACATATATACAAATATGTAGGGCTGGGGAAATAGCTTAGTAGAATAAGCACCTGCCGGGCACGCACCAAGTCCTGAGTTCAATCCCCAGTACCACAAAAATAAATAAATAAATAAATAAATAAATAAATAAATAAATAAATAAATAATAAAGTACATCAGCCTCCGGTTAGAGAAAACTTCTTGATACTTGATAGCACTGCTTAGTTTGCAAATATTTTTCTACTTTTATTCACAAAATAATTGCAAGACCTAATACATACCAACAAACAATTGATGTGGGCATTGGGAAGTCAGAACCTTCTTAAATTTTGCTCCTTAGAATCTACCCTCACTTATGCATGATCACAAAGCTGTTTGGGGGTTGGTGAACATTGGTAAAAGCTACTGAAGGGGAAAGAGCTTCCCATGTAGCTAGTATGTGACTTGTGAGCAATCTCACAGGCATGCTTCCCAAGCCAGCACCTGTCTATGCCCTCCACATCCTCAGGGACAGGCCAGTCTGACACCCAGGCCATGCTCTCAGCCCTGAATGAGAGGAGGTGACAGGTTGTGGCTGACAGGGTGATCATCACACATGGAGGCATAGTAGGTCCTAGGGTTTTCCCAGGAGTCCATGGTAAGATGGCAGGGGAGAGTTAGTGTTTGTTGCTGGACAGCAAAACAAGTGGTTCTTTTAAGGTCCTTTCATGTAGACAAGAACATCAAAGTATTGCATGGCTATCTGTGAGAAGATTGGAGGTACCAGGAGGAAAGGCTCCATGCCTTTTCTCTGTCTGGCCCAGTAGCACACTGGAAGCCACCTTCTGAATGGTATCTAATGGCTTCCAGCTGCAGGTGGCCTGGCCTTGCACAAGAGTCCTAGCAGCTGGGCTGTGATTTTATGTTGAAGCTGGCTGAATACTTCACATTCAAGGGGGGAAATGGTGCTGTTCTTTTAAAACTTTGTTCTTTGGAAAACCACCTAGCTCTGTAACTGCTTCATGGCTTTACAATTCCATTTTTGAGTCCTGTAACCGTAGCACAACTGAACACACAGGACAACCGATTGTTCCACTGTACGTAGATTTGTTGACTGCTGCCCGTTAATCTCCCCTTGTGACCGATGTGCTCACCTGCTAGCTAGCCAGAGGAACCACGAGGCTGTTCTGTGGCACCTTTGTACCTCCTGATTGAGTATTCAATAAAAGCCACAGACCATCAGAGATCAGGGGCCTGATATTCTTGGAATTATCCTGATCAGTGCCCATCAACATAAATAAATTTGCCTCTAAACCCAGGGTGCTTTTTCAGTATTTCTGCTTGCAGGTGCAGTATGACATCTTTTGCACTACAAATACTGCCAGAAGCATAGACCTGCTTGCCAAATGACCCAATCGGCAGGTCTCCTTGTACTCACTGCTCTCTGTTTGTTAGGACCCTGGTAATATTTCATGTTACCCAAGCAATGAATGAAGACAGATGTACTCGCTGAATATGTTGTATCTAAAACCCAAAGAAGCCTATCACATTCTGTGCTCCCTTCTCAGTCACTGGCAGTACAAGGTGCAATAACCAGTTGTTTCCTTTGGAGAGCATTTCCCAGCATGGCCCAATTCCTTTAGCAGAGCCACTGCATGATGTATACAATCTGTTGCAAAGTGGAAGTAGAGAGCCTAGACTCCCCAACCCACAGCAAATGGGTGACCTCCAAGGACTTTCACCCTCCATGCCTGGATTGGGATATCTGCTTATCGTTTCTTCCAACCCCAAGTCTAGCACCAGATCTTTATGTGTTAGTGACTTTCTTCTCAGCACGGTAAAGTATCTGAGACCTGCAATTAAAAGAAACAGGTTGTTTTGCCTCATACTTTCAATGGATTCAGTCCAGTATTGGCTGGCTCTAAAACAGAAGCAAATAGTGGAAAGGCCTGGTGGATAAAAGCTCCTCATCCCATGGTACCCAGGAAACAGGGCAAAAGGAGGAGCCCTCTGCCTCTCTTGCCCCCAGGGGCCCACTTCCAGCCAGGCCCACATTTTCAGGCCCTGAACCAATTGATAGAAGAATCTACTGATGAACGTATGTTACCACCCATAATCCCTGAACCTTCCTCATGAGGCTTTTGTAGGGCATGTGAGAGCCAGCTTATAACACCACATTTAGCCAAACTCATTTCCACAGCCTGACAGAGAAACATGCAATCACTTTGCTGTGTTTAGAGACCACTATAAATACATAATTAACAAAAAGTTTTCATTAATTTTTCATTTGAGACCATTTCTACAAATTGCTTCACTCTTTTCAGTTCTTTTCCCTTCTGGATGATCTCATACCCAGGGCTGCCTGGCAAGTACTCTCTCTCACACACACACACACACACACACACACACATTGGACATTATTGAGGATATCATCATTCTTCCCACTTCCTGCTAGCTTCCCTGTTTCTCTAAACGCCATATTTAAAAATATTTCTATATATTTCAAGCATTTGCTTAATATGAAAGATTTTTGCATATTAAAAGTTGTTAAACTTTTAAAAGCTTAATTTTTATTTTTCTGCTGCTTGATAATTCTCATAGAGGCTCCATTTCTTTTGACCTGCTGGTGTGTTCAGTTGTAAATATGGAGCTGACTAGTTCTAGTCAAACACACATAAGGACTTCTTAGTTTTAAACAGGATGGGATTGAGGTAGAGCCCAGAAGAGAAGATAACATTTAAACAATCTTTAAGGAGGTAGCAATGAGCTTTCTACCTCTTTGAGGAAAGAACATTCCAGACAGGAAGAAAACCTATGTCTACGGTCTCAAAGCGATGTATCAGTTCACTTTCTCTTGCTGGAACAAAATATTCAACACCCACGAATTATAGGAAAACATTTTAAATTTGGCTCAGAGCTTTAGAGTCTTTAGCCCATGGTCAGCTGACTCCAGCACAGAAGCCTCAAAGAGAAAAATGCAATAAAGCAAAGCTGCTTAGCTCATGACCCTAAGGAAACACAACAGTGGAGCAGTACCAGAGAGGTGCCTGCCTGAGGTCTCCCTCAGGGACCCAACTCCGATATGCCCCGCCTCCTCATAGCACTTTCATCTGTGAGCATTAACATATTAATCTATTTTTCATAAGTATATAACTTGAAATGGGGTTCCTGGAACATAGGGTAATTTAGACTATGCTAACAAAAATCCTTCCAACATATTTGAACCATTTTAAACTCGTACTAGCAATGTCTCAGTGCTCGATTGATCCCCATTTTCTCAATGGCACTTGATATTAGTCCTTTAAATTTAGCCATGCTGGTAGATTAGTGGTATATGCAATTGTGATTTAACTTAAATTTTCCTGATAAATAACAATGTTGAACACCTTTTCATGTAACTATTGCTCATTTAGATAGTCTTTTTGCAAAGTTCCAGTTCAGATCCTTTACCTTTTTTTTATATTTTGCATTATCATCTTTTTTGTTACTGAATTTTAGGAATTTCTTTTTATTTTTTATATTTTATTATTTTTAATAAGATAAAAATGAGACAGTTTCAAAACATGTTAGTAGTACATCCCCAATAATTAATACAATGCATATCGTTGTCCTTGTAGTAGTTATTCAGAGTGCAGGATGCAGACATGATAATTTTTCTAACCATTATTTGTACAAAAATTTCTTTTCATTGAACTGAAAGTAGTTGTATACTTAGTCCATTATTCCATAATTGCAATGAGTTATTGGCAGAACTGGCATTGTCAGAAAATGTTGACTTGAGCCTTTTACAGCTCAGCATACTTATCTGGCTTTACTTTTTATGCCTCGTGGTTAAGCTTTTCTGCTGGATGGTTAAAGGCAAGTTAAAGTAAGACCTATATAACAAAACATGCAACTTCTATATCTCCCAAGGTCAGTCAAATCCCCTCAGGATTTACCTTGAAACCATGTACAGTGCTTTGTAGAACTGTTGTGAGTGTCAGCCATCTGGATGAGTCACAGACATTGCTTGACCAATTTCTTCTCTGTGAAAGCCTGAGAGAATATTTTCTCTTTAGTTGACTCTCCTTAGGCACACTATACATCATCAGTCCCTTTCCTCTGTGGCCCCATAATCTCCTTGAACAGAAATTTTGGGACACCACTGAGTTATAGGATGTTATAGCCCAGGTTCTTTTATGTCATGAGTCCTCACTGACCTTGAAGGGCTAGGGCCACAATATTGACTGTCCTTGTAGCCCTTCTTTTTCTCTAATTTTTGGTCTGTAAACTTACATTCTTAACCCTCCATGAAAGAAACTTAGTGGTATTGTTACTCTATAGCAGTGGTTCTCAACCTTTCTAATGCTATGACCCCACAGTACAGTTCTTCATGTTGCGGTGACCCCAAACCAAAAAATAATTTTGATGGCTACTTCAGAACTGTAATTTTGCTACAGTTATGATTCGGAATGGCTTTAGGTGACCCCTATGTTTTGCTCATTCGATCCCCGCCAGAGTCGTGACCCACAGGTTGAGAAACACTGCTCCATAGCATAGGTACTTGAGCATGACATCACTGTCTTTCTGAGTATCAAACATCTTAGACTTGGAATCGGTATTTTCTATCAATCATTGATATTCTAATAAATCCCTATAGAATGTGATAAAAACAATTACACATCTCTTGTATGTTCTGGATAGAAGCTGTTTCTTAGTTATATATTCTGTGAATATATTTTCTTACTCTGTAGCTTGTCTTTTTACCTTGTTAATGGTATCTTTGACAAATAGAATTTTCAAATTGCAATGAAAATTGATTTAGTATGATTTTCTTTTATGGATACTATATTTTATATCTCAGTAAATAAAATATGACCTTCCTCTTTATTCCTAAACAAAAACAAGCCATGACTATGGAAGCAACTTTGACTCACCCAGCTTTCAGTTATTGTCTCAGATACTTTAACTATTATAATTTCCTTTTATTTTGAAGAGTAAAAACAAAAGCAAGGAAAACAAAAACAAATACAGCAATGGGAACATACAACAATACACCTATTATAAATTTTCAAAACAAGACTAGCTGATTAACAATGAATAATATATTATCTATTTTTATCTTCGACTCTGTTGCTCAGATTAACAGACATTTAGTTACTTTTCTTGCTGTTCAAACAAAGTATCCTTCACTGAAAGAAAAAGGAAGAAAGGTTTACTGTGGCTCATGGTGTGTAGAGAGTTTGGTCTATGATTGGCTGGCTCTAGAGTGCTGCCCAGGAGAAACAGTTGATGTTGTGCAGAAGGCAGGAAGGCAGCAAACAAATGCAGTAAGGAGGAAGCAGCACCTGCAGTGCCTGCTCTCCTTTTTATCACTTTCTGGCTACCAGCCCTTTGGTGGTGCTGCCCACCCTGAGGGAGTGCCTTCCCATTACCCACCCAGAACTATGCCTAACAACCAGTAGACTACTTCAGTAATCACATGTGCCTAGTCCAGAATTACACATCCAATCACAGCATCACACGCCCTAGATCCAGCTGCTTCTCTAAAACCCCACCTAGCACCACATGTGCCTTGGGGGGACATCTAGATACAAACTGTAACAAGTAGCTCTAGGACTAAATGATCCAATAAAATATTTTGTCTTCCCCTCTCTTTGTCTTGCTTCTCATTCTCCTCTTAGGAGAAAATAAATTCCTACGGTAGATGCCCTGGCTTCAGTTTCCCAGGCAAGAATTAGTGATGCTTCTCACTGTTTGCATGCCTGGGTATCTGGACTACACGAAAGTGGGGTTGTGGACAAGGTGTAACAAAAGATTCTTATTGATCAACTTCCTTTTTAATTGTATAGTATACTTATCACAGAAAGCAAAGTAGCTCAATAAAATGTAAAAACCACAAAGTGAAAGCTGCACCATATTTATTCCATACTTACACTTGGCATCTTGCATAGTCCTGGTGCATAGTGAGTGCTCATAAAATGGTTGTTCAATTAAGTGGATTGATCTTAAGCAAGAACATAAAACAAGAAATTGGATTTGAACTCAGTGTAACAGCTTAAGAACTATACCCATTTCATTATGGGAAATGGTGAAATAAATGCTTTCTCTGATCACTCAGAGACTTTCATCTTCGGATTATGGTAGCATTGCCCAGCATGGTCCTCTTACCCTTTTAAAGAAAAATACTGCTCATGCGTGCACAAACATTTTGTGTAGGTGGTAATTCATTTGCTTATAAAAATTAAATTTAATAATTCAATGTTATCTTTTTTACTATATTATTTTGTACACTTTACTTGGTTTTATGAAGTTTTTATTTTGCTTTTCTCAAATAGTGGAGTAAAACCCATGCATTTTTCTCTTTTCATTTGAGTGTAATTTGTCTTTTTTTGTTCTGTTTTTGTTTTGTCCTCATAATTTGTTTTTAGTTAAGGTTTGGTTTTTGAGTTTGGTGACAAGGACAGAAATCAGGCCTACCAGGTTGTTAAACAAGGGTTCTACCATTGAGCTAACTCTCCAGGCCTCTGAATATTTCTTATTTATAATCCTTTCAATTAAACTATATGCTGAATGTCTTCTTCTACTCTTCAAAAAAATCATGTAAAATTTCTTTTGAAATAGTTAAGTGATAGAATTAAAGTTCTTTGATTTTTAAAAATGATTTTTAACCTTTGCTTTAAAAATTCATTCATCAGGAAAAGTTTTAATTTTCTTGATCATTGAGAAATGTCATTTTATCTCAAAAAATTTTTTAAAAACTTTTAAGCTAACGTACACAAAAAGTGACATATTTTGTCTTGGAATGGTAGCTGTAAATAACTATATTTGTTCTACAGTATTATAAACAGACTGATATTTTCCTTAAATATTTATTTAAGAAACTTAGTCTATTGCTTGTACTGAATTTTTGGTGAAACAGATATAATGTTACAATTCCTTGATGCTAAATCCATTAACATGAGCTCCCCAGCCTGAGAAATTATTATTTTGTACTCACAGTTCTGAGAAATTAAACTCCGGTTTTAAAGACAAGAAAAGCATTCATGGGATCTTTTCTTTTTTGACTGGAGGAGTTTGCTTTCTTCCACTTCTACTTTAGAAGGTAAATAAATTGTTCAGAGGCTAATCTTAGTCTTTCAATTCTGCAGACAAATCCATGGCATTTAGTGAAATGGCCCAAGACAATGCATGTGTCCAAGTGACTTAGCTAGTGACAAGAATAGAAAGCAACAGATTTTCTCTGCCAAATTAGTGCCTTTATACTATTGCATAAAGGCAAACAAAAGTGTCCCACTTGGCCACACTTTGAATCCTGATAATCTCACGTCTCAAACATGCAAGACCCATTTACAGTTTTCACATATTTCCAAATGAGCATTTCCATGATGAACCCCGCAGTTCATTAGAACTGTCATCATCAAATGACCTTGAGTGCCCTTAGCCGGTGAAGGTGCACAATTGGAAAGTACATACGAAATCAAAGGAACTTACGCAATATATTATGAATGAACTCTGCTTAGGAGTAAAGCACCTTTCCTAGGAGTAAAGCCCTTTTCATTTTTCTTTCTTCTTCCTTTTTCTTGAGGGGGGGTGGTGGCTGTGGTGGTGAAAGAAATTAGAACAAGATGAAAAGGTGAAAAAATTTAAGTGACGACATGAGACATTAGGATTATGAAGATCAGAGATCTGGAACTAGAATAAACATCTTCCTCTTCCAGCGTCTTTTGTACACTTTGTGGAAGCACAGACAATTGCATAACGCTTTTCATAGAAATAATTTTCATCCACCCATGTAGCTCACCGATAGTCATTAAGGGGCAGAGCCGGGTGGGAAGCACAGTTGAATGGTGCTCAGGAATCTCAGGAAATGCTATCTGCTGCTGAGTGATGTGGTGTCTCCACCTTCACGTCTCAGAGGTTGGCTGAAGTTGCCAGTGGGGTTACAGCTGTGATTTCAGGAGCCCTCAGATAATGTTCCCAAAGTACTGGTCCAAAGGGACTTTCTTCCTAAGGAAAGTGTTCTAAATCTACTGGTATTGCTTCCATGTATTCCATAATGCAGTGTTGTAGTGAGACTGTAGTGAGCAACGCAAACAAAAAATGTCTTTACTTCTCTGGGGTTTATAGTCTTGGCATTAGGCAAAAACATGATGCCTAAGGAGTAAAGAAAGGAGAGCAGGTTAAAGTGGGACATAGGAGGGCCTGCCAGATAGCTCAGCAGGTTAAAATGTCTGCTTAAGACACAGGGCACAAGATTTGATCCCTAGAGTGCTGTGTCGACCCTGACACTGGGATGCGCTGAGACAGTGATTGAGAGTGGATGTGGTGGTGCACACCTGTAATCCCAATGCTTGGATGGCTCTTAAAGGAAGATTACGGTGAGTTGGATCTGTGTAGTGAGATCCTATAGACCCTGTACTAAACAGAAAAAAGCAAGCAAGCAAGCAAGGAAAGTGGAACATGGGAGGGGAAAGAAAAGGAGAGCAGGACTGAGGATAGGAAATGCTGGAGAGGTTTAATTGTAGCTTTTAAGTAAGATCTTCAGGATAGGGAGGCCTCACTGAGCAGTAATTTGAGCTAATTGTTGAGAAAGTAAGGAAGGTGAGCAGGCAAATGAAAGTGTGTACAGGGTGTGATGGAGGAAGACCAAAAGGCCCCAGGCTGATGTGAGAGGAGGTGGCCGAAAAGTAGGGGTACCATCTGAGAGGTTAAAGGGGGAGACAATGGGAGGATTGTGGGCTACATCCTGTCCTACCTCCTGGGACCTTGTAGGACTTTGCTCTCTGAAAGGTGAGGCCTCCTGAAAGTTTGTAATCAGCGAATCCTGTCATTTTGCATTCTTCATAGAGCCTGCAAAGAATGCTATGCAAAAATATCCATTCTTTTCTACAGTACCTCATGTGTGTCAGATCCCCAGTAAATATTTGTTGAATGGCTGAATGAAAATAGTGACACATCTGTGTGAATGTCTTAGATCAACGTGATGATAAAGCACCTCACTGTGAGGACACTGCGTTTCTTCTGTGACTAAGGAAGCGGCAAGTTTTCCAGGGGTGCCTCACGTGCCTCTGGCTACAGTGTCGTGAGTGTATTAAGGGCTTGGGAGCTGCTTCCCTCCATCAGCGCCTAGCAAGGACCTTTATGAGGCTGGATTCAAGAGCAAACAAGCAGCACCGCTTGCTAGCGTCACGGAAGTGCAAGTCCTTCAAATGTAATCTTGTTTTTCTTCCCTGTGATGGATGTTCTGGATCTCTTGCCTTTCCATGTGAATTTTAAATTAAGCTTGATATTTCTTTGAAAAGAAGTCACTTGGAATTTGGGTGAGGGTTAAATTGAATCTCTAGGTCAGTTTGTACATTACCACTATCTTAACAATATTAATCTTTTCTTTTATAAGCATGGTGTATCTTTCTATTTATTTCATTCTTTTCATAAATTCTGTAATTCTTATTTAAAATTTCACTGTCTAAGTCTTATCTATCATTGGTTGAATTTCATCCTAGTGAATTTTATTCTTTTTGAAGATTTTTTCTTTTCTTTTTTGGTACCAGGGATCGATCTCAGGACCTCGCATTTGCCAGGCAGGCACTTGTGCCACTGAGCTATCTCCCCAGCCCCGTCTTTATGATATTATTGAAAAATGAATCACTTTCTTAATTTCATTTTCAGGTAATTGGCAAATTTTAGGTCATTAAGTTGAGAAATAGATACTCCTATCTGGCTACTCATCAATAAATTAATGTGCCTCAATATTTGAATATATTCAACCCTTATTTGGAATTTATCTGGGCCAGAGAACAATAATAATTTAGAAGAAGTACTTTTGGACTTCTGTCTTGTTTGTTTCAGAAAAATGCACTTGTGGCAATGTTCTGTATAAGCTCTATGCCTTTGAAGACTTTCAGGTCATGTGCAAAATGCTGTAACTTCTGAGACTGAGAGTATCACATGCTTAAGAGAATGTGAGGGAGTAGAGGTGGGTTAGGAAGAGGGAAGCAAAACTGGAGATTGTTTTTTTGAAATTCAAAATTGTAAGATCAACTTTCCTGTATCAGTTCACTCACCATGAAGTTAGAGATGAGCATTTCAGTTGAATTTTAAATTGGAATGAATGAAATAATTTGATGCAGCTATTTTACTGTATAGCTTTAGACTATGAACTCACATGTCAAAATATTATCACTTCTAGGTTATTTAAAGAGTTTAGTAGTGACTATGGAAAAAGGCTTCCATAATTTAGGATTTGCACTTAATTATGTAAAAAAACAACTGGATAATCATTAAACACTCTTCAGGCTGTGCAGATAGCTCAGCAGTGTAAGTGCCCGCCTGACAAGTGCAAAGACCTGGTTTTCATCCCCAGTACCACATGCAGTGCCTCCCCAGAATCCTGAGCATGCCGTGGCAGCCCCGAAACTGTATGTGATGGCGCATGCCTGTAAGGCCAGCTCTGGGGAGGCTAAGACGTGGGGATCAATGTGAGTCCAAGCTGCACAGACCTTGTTTTTAAAAAAGTTGATACTTTTTCAAGACAGGCTAAAAAATTGTAATAGTTAACTGATTGTGTCACCTTGAGTAAGAAATGCAGATTATTGGCTCAGCATAATTCTGGGTGTGGAAGACCCACCCTAGGGAAGGCTGTTCCTAGAAAGACATAAATGGAAAGGAGAAAGGAAGCCTTGTTTCTATTTCTTCAGGGGAGGCCCAGTCTCTGCCTTCACTTTGGATGACATCCTTTCCTGGCGTCCAAGGCAGACTGAGTCTTCAGCCTCCAGCACAGACTCTTCAGCCTCCTCACTCAGCCTTGGGGAGGACACTGCACTGAGCTCCAGCCTTTGACTGCATCCTGCAGCTCTTCAGGGGGCAGACAGCTCTGTTGCACTCTTCCACACCTGACTCTGTGGGCGACTGTTCTAAGCCAGTCTTGTAAATTTATATCTCACATCAAGTCTGTTTCTCCAGTAAGCACTGACTGCAGTAATGAGTGAAAGTCATATCTGGCAAACATTAAGTTTTTTTTTTTTTTTTTTTTGAAGAGGACAAAAGATGATTTTTATTCATTAAAGAACTAAAACATATATACAAACAGGGTACAAACATATCATCACATGTACACACATGCATGTACATATACATAACAGATTAACAATTTGTATGACAGAAGTGTAAAAACTTAGAAATCATATATTTTTTCTTTTTTTATTGAGAAACCATATTTTCTTGCTTCATTATTTTATAAAGAAAATAAGAAAGGTTCTTAGAAAGATTAGAGGATTTAATGGAATCTCAGTGAACAGTAGTATAGCACCTGCCTGAGTTTCATTCCCATTTTAAAAAAAAAGAAAAAAAGCAAACATTAAGTTTTTAAAAATATCTACATCCAACCATTTGCTAAGCTATGCAAAGTGAAGGAGAGGAATTTTACAGTCATTAAAAAGAAGCTGGAAGAAAAAACTACCAACTTTGTCTTTGTCTGTTTCCTCCATAGTCTTGTGCTCATTTTGAGTTAGGATTTGGGACAGGAGAAAAAGCAACTAACATAATAAAGAAACGTCCATCGTGATGCCTATTTATTTTTGCTTTCAGTTTATTTTTACCAGTATCTTAAAATGGTTAGAACTGACAACCAAGTTTTGTTTGATTTTCTTGTTTTTATTATCATGCAAAGAGCATATGTCCATAGTTCTAAAAAATACTCCTGCAAGGCCAGTGAGCCAGTGAAAAGCAAATCTGAGTGCTCTGATCTGAGAGTTCTCTAGGTAGAAATTCTATTCTATGGTGTTGTCATAAATACAGTATCATGTGGTGTCTGGGTGTCTATGATACAGTTGTTCAATAGGCTGTCTAAAGAGTAGTTCTCTGCTGTTTCTCTCAGTTGTGCATTCTATTTTGCTTGTTCTCTTACAGGCCTTAGGATTATGCACTCACAGGAGCCTGCTGTCCTCCTGATAGGCATTTACTCCTTCCTATTGGTCGAATAGGTAACTATTCTTCATAGACTAGTGAATCCTATTGTCACTGTCTTCATGAAAAGGTGAAATGCAGCCTCCTACTCCTTCATGTCTTTGTTTTGATAGCTTTCAGGTAGATTTTTGACATATACTTAATGTTTCTTGACTTACATGTTATAAAAGTGTTATATGCAGTTTTTTTTTTTTTCTATTTCCAGTGGCTTTTATTGGGATTTTATGGATCAGAACAGGTTGGTAACTATGATATATCTGCTTTATTTTTAATCTCTTATCTTATCTCTTAAATATTTTTGTTTCCACTAAAGGATCCAAGTGACCCTTAACCTCTAAATTTATATAAGCTTTTTTCCCCTGGTGTTTATATTTTTGGTGGGCCATATAGTAGACATTGCTATTGTTTCTGTAGTTTTTCTGATAATTGACTCAAGTGAGCTTTTGAGTGTCTTTTCAAATGTGTTAGAGGGCTGGCAAGGGAACTAAGTGCTTGCTTAGGTAAGCACAGGGACCAGGGCTTGATTCCTGGCTCCGCATGCCACCTGGCCCCACCCTAGGTGCTCTGAGCTAGAGTCTGGGTGTGATGGCGCACACCTGTAGTCCTAGCACTGGGGCGGCAGAAATCAGGAGGGTCACTAGGAGCTGCATAGTGAGGCACTGCACACACAAAAAGAAACAACAACAGTAACACAACTTGAATATGTTGGAAGCATGGTGTTTAGTCATGTGCTTTTTCTTTAACAAAAATGTTGACAGAGAGAAAAGGACTAGAAATAAGCAGTGCTTAAAGTTGGCTGAATGCCTTGTTTTAAAGAAATAAATGTAGCTAAGTTGTAAACATTAGCCTAGTACAATTTTACAAAAGAGAGAAATGAAGTTGCAAAATAGAGTAAATATTTTTATGGTGGAACACAATATATGTTAAATTCCAAAAGATCTTTGTTTCTAATAATTTTCCCACTTCAGACAGGGTGCCTAGGGTGCAGTAGTGGTTTATTCAGTACAATGCATGTTTACACTAGGAGACTTAGAAGCCTCAAAATAAGGCTTGTTCATTATTTCTAGTTTGAGTTAGTTTAAAATGGAGAAAGAGACAAGCTATAGAAAGGTTTGCATGATTTGTGATAAGAAGTGAAGTTTACACATAAAATTACAAGAATGCTGCACCTCCAGAAATTTAATTTCCATGACATGAAAACAACCTTTCTACCATCTTGCCCCACATTAAACAACTCACAACTTACCAAAAAATAAAAAGTCACTTTGTGTTTTAGGAAGTTGAATGCTCCATGCTATGAGGAGTGTGCTCATAATCAAGTAATTCAACAACATCAAAATGTATTACTTTCAGCAAAAAAAAAAAAAAAAAAAAAAAAAAAAAAAAAAAAAAAAAAAAAAAAAAAAAAAAAAAAAAAAAAAAATAGAACTAAGGAAAAGCAGTTATTTTTCTTGGTTTAATTAACTAAAGATATGCACTTATAAATACATGCATACACATATATGAACAGAAATATATATATAAATGCCAACCTTCTGTACCTTACACAATCTGTATATTAAAGTTATTAGCATATAAGTCTATGTGTGTATAGAGTAGTTTGCTTTGTGTAAGTTTAAACAACAAACTATCCCTATTTCTAGAAAGTAAGAGCCACATAAATCTGAATTTCCTAAAATTAATTTAGAAATCCAATTGTAAAACAGTCATCTTCTACTTGTGTTCGTATGATCTAAAAGAACTAAGTTCTGACCTTTTCCCCAGAGTAAGAGGCAGTTTAGATCCTGCTAAATTGAGCCCTGCGAGTCTTAGGAAAATTACTGCATTAGTCATTGAAGGTGGCCTAGGGACTATGAGTTCCAGGCACCTCACTTTCTAGGGATGGAAGCTCAGATTCTTACAGTGAAAACTCAGATGATTCCATTTTCTCTTTTGAGATTTTTATATAGTTTATTGATTACATCAGAGGAGCATCACAGTATACTTACTAATAAAATCATAAAATCATAAAATCATAAAATCAAAGGTCTTACTGCACACCCAGCCTGCAGAAAGGAGCCTCTGCGCAGTTCAGGAACCCTCAGCCAGAATTCTGTCGCTAAGATACCTCGGGCCCAGTGGCCTTTCAGCTCTGCATGACTTCATTTTGGAGATCAAATCATCAGTGAAAGAATTACATTGATAACCCAAACAAAGCAACTACTCTCACACCACTCTGATGTAGCCATAAAGAAGGTCCAGGCTCAGTCTTTGTGTGTTAGGCTGTGCCCAGGAGCTGGGATGCGCCTAACTGTCTGCTACTGAAGTCCAGTGTAAATAGCTGAAAAAGATTGTGCAGGGTGCAGTGTATATGTGAATGTACACACACACACACACACACACACACACACACACACACACACACGCAATACGATAGTTCACAATGGATGCCAGATCATATTTAAAAACATTGATTTTGTTCAGTGCCTGTTTTAACCAACAGAAGGAGCTAATACTTTTTAGGTGTTCACAATGTTCTAAGTGGAGTGCTAGCATAATCCATGTTCCATTTCATTTGTTAGGCACAACAATACAGTAAAATTAAGAGTATTTCATATGTCCATTTTATAGGGAAGGCAGCTAAAATATTAAGAGATTAGGTATTTTCACATCACACAGTAAGATAAAGTAGTGCTTAGCAATATTTCTACATGGCTTATGACTCTGGGGGACACAATTTTAAGAAGTTGTTGACATTTCTCTGATTGAAAAGTAGACACCCAGTCCTTAATGTGGAAATATAACAATTTGTTTGCCATTTTTCTCTTCTCTTAATATCTGATCAACTTGAGGATAAATTGTCTTACTGACTATATATTTTACACCTACTAGAAAGGCTGACACATGCCAAGTGTTGTTACTGGTTTGAATTAATATGTAAAAGATGAAAGAATGAGCCTTTGACCCCATCAGGTTATTAAGCTCCAAGTTAATAATTCTTACAATAAAATTATCAAGACCTTACTGCTAGATGGCATATCAATTTCAAGAAAAATTTGTCCCTTGCTAAATAATGCAGATAATAGAATAGGTAGTTTGAGAAATGGATATTTAAAGAAATACTGAATAAGACAAATGGCTTATAACTTATTTGCAGTGGTAAAATTCATAAAACTGAATGCAAATATTTTATACATGTTCAATTTGCAGTTCTATTATATTAACCTAAATATGCAAAAGTTTAGAGAACATGTTATCTCAAAAGCTGAGACAGTTTGGAAAGGTATTGCAAACATAAACATTGGATATATTGAACTTATATAATTAAGGGGGTAATGTTTTAGAGAAAGGAAATAGTACTAAAAATAATGCATCATCAATATACATTTAGGGCATCAAAATTTTTTTTAAGAATTTTTTATTTTTATTTTTTTCTTGTTTCAGAACCTTTGTTTATTCACTCATTTCTATGGCTGGCTCAGCCCACCCCCAGGGTAGGGCTGGCGCAGCATGTGGTGCCGGGGATCGAACCGTGGTCGCTGAAGCTGCCCAAGCTTTCCCAAGCAGGCGCTTTAGACCGCTGAGCCATCCCGCCGGGC
>PVJA010008801.1:0-31385 GCA_004027025.1 Myocastor coypus
CTGGGACCTAGTCCCTGACTGCCCTTTCCTGGCTGGGCCTCCCCTCAGGAAGGCCCTGGGCCCGCTGGAGCCTGTGGCCTCAGAGCAGGGCTGCTCTTGGGGGAGGAGTGTTTGCTCGTTGCCAAGCGCCCGGGTTCCGGCCCCTAGCAATGGCCACGGATATGCTGCAGGCCGCATCCCTACTCCCCTTGCTGCTCCTGCTGGCAAAGCCTGCTCTTGCCCTTGCCTGGTCACGGGGCCTCTGGCACCAGCTGAAGCTGGACTTACATCCCTGGGCGTGCGAGCCGAGCAGCCCAGAGGCCTGTGGGAGCCCCCTGGACCGTGTTGGCTATTGGACAGGCCTGAGAGGGAACCGCATGTACCCCGCAGCTGCAGTCATGGTCACCACCACCATGATGCTAGTGATGAGTCGTCCGGTGCTGCAGCGGTGGCGTTCACAGGTGACCATGGCCGGGAGCACAGCGTGCCCGTCCTTGGCACCTGTCTCCCTCCACTTCCTCTGCCCAGCGCTTCCCAGCAGCCTGGCTATGGCTCTGTGGGCCTCCTGCCTGACCTCTCCCTCCCCTGCACCTTATTGTCCCTGCATCCCGCCCCTAGGTCTCCAGGAGGACAAGCATCCATTGCCACTAATCCCCACAACTGTCCTCCCCATCTGGCACTCCCTTTAGTACCCTGGTCCTCATCCGGCCCCTTGGGCTTGTGACTGCCCTAGCCCATGGCAAGCCCTCAGTGCTTGTCACCCGAAGCCTCCCTTCCTAGCCCTTTGGCACTGCCCTGTAGCCCTACGCCCTATGCTAGCTCTGTTGCCACCCCTTGCCACTCCCTCCACTCCCATCTCTTTGTCCTGTCCTCAGCACCCGAAGGTGACCACTAGCCTCGCTGCACCCTCAAAGCGACAGGCTCCGGTCTCAGACCGCGTCCTGCTCCTCAGCGTCCTTCACATGCTGGATGCCCTCCTGCTCCACATAGAGGGCCATCTGCAGCGCCTAGCCACCCAGAAGTGTAAATAAAGGAGACTCCCACCTCACCTTCGTGACCTGATGCGCATGTCTCTGTCTAATGGCCAGGCTCAGGGAGCGGGGTGGCCCGAGACCCTGTTCTGTCAAGGCCCTGTGTCCATGCTTTGGAGCTAGTGGGCCCACTGAGGACTCAGTACCTGGCATGGGTGGGCAGTGGGTCAAGAGCCCACCTGTACACACTGCCCCTTCTCTAGCCCAGGAGGGGGGTCCTTCCAGAAGGGGGAGAAGACCGGGCCAGGAAGGCAGGAATGGGAGTCCAGCCGGGCCAAGAGGCAGAGCAGTGCGCTACATTCTATGGAGGACTATGGGTGCCCTGGGGGAAGCCACAGGCAGAGCCAAGGCCATGGGCAAGGAGGGCAGGGGTCATCTGTGAAGGGCTGCAAGCCAGCTGAGGGTCTTGGGTTCATAGGGCCTGTGGAGCAAAGGTCTGGTCCCAAGATGAGTAGGGGCAGTGATGAGGCGGGGACTGGAGCCCAGAGATCCCAGACGGAGACCCAACCCCAGGCCCCAGTTCCTGTGCCGTGACCTCCACTGTGTCCACTACCTCAGAGGCTGACAGGGAGTGACCCTGTGATGTTAGCTCTGCCACCAAAACCAGCTAGATCTGGCCTCCTTCTGCCCCGGCCTGCGGGGCCCTCCCCAGGGGAGGGGAGTTGCTGCTCCGAGTCCCCAGATCTTTGGTTCCTTCCCTGATCGTTATGAATGTGGGCCCAGGGTCACTTCAGTGAGCTGGAAGGTAAGATCCATCCTGAGATCAGTAAGAAAATCAGTGAATAAAAAAAGAACTAATCTGAGGGCCCCTGGACACTGTCAGTCAGAATAACAAATGCACTGTGGGATTTCCAGAAGGAGAGAAAAGAAAAGAGAAAAAATCTGGTACAGAAGGAAGCAATCCCATAATCAGACAGGAGAAAGGAGGAAGCCGAGTACACACCACGCCCAGGTGTCTTCAGGGAATGCCAGCTGGGTGCCCTACCCCTGCCCTCAGTGCCCCAGCTCCAGTCACCACCGGATGCCTGTGTCCTGCAGAGGCAAGAACCCTGTGCTGCTCCTCCGCCGCCTCTGCCTCCGCCTCCGCCTTGTGTTCTCCACAGAGAGCACCGCGGGGCAGAAGCATGGAAAATGCAACCACCAAATCGTCAGCGTTTCTATGGCTTCCCACTTCTGTCATCTGGTGTGGACTGACACACCCAAGACACAGGAGGACCATAACCCATGAGCATTCCCCGGGTGTCCGAGCCCAGTCGCACCACTGCTCGGCAACATGGGATCTTTGATTTTTACTAAAGTTTTGGGTTGTTTCTCTTTGTGGCAGTCTCACTCTATAACCCAGGCTGGCCTGGAACTCTAGATGCATTATTATAGTGCTTGTCAACCTTTGTTTATGAGGCCCCCTCATCTTTTTTCCCCAGTACTGTACTCGGCAAGGGCACACTTTCATTGTGCTATGTCTCCAGCATGCTTTTTTTTTTATTTGGTTTGCTTTGAGACAAACAGCCTTGGTGAACTGCCCTGGTCTGGCCTTGAACCCGTCGTGATCCTTCTGGTTCAGCTGCCTTGGTAGCTGGGATTTCAGGTGTGCACCACACTCCCAGCTCTTATTATTTTACCTTTTCTTTTTGCATGCTGGGGAGAGAACCCAAGGCCTTATCCATGATAAGCGCGTGCTTACCACTGAGGTACACTGCCCAGCTATTTTTGCTGTATTTTAATCTGCTTCTGCTTCTATTTTTGAATCTTTAATGTGGTGCTGATCTAAAACACATGTGTCACCATGCCCAGCTCTTTTTACTTTCCTTTTAAATTTATTTTATTTTATTTATTTATTTTTGTATTTTAGGCAAGGGTTGACAGGGTGTTTCGGATTAGTAGCCCAATCTCACTACTAGATCGGACTCATAGTGATCTGCCTGTTTACAGCCTCCCAAGAACCGGGATTACAGGCGCACACCTGTCCCTGTTGTCATCTCAGCACGGTCCCAGGGCTGGCACTGCAGGCCTGGGAATCGAACCCTCTGCCCCCGTGCCTGCTTGCAGGCTCTTTAATCCACTGAGCTATTTGGCCAGCCCTTATTTTATTTTATTTATTTTGTTTTATTTATTTGGAGATAGGATCTCGGTATGTCATTCCAGCTGGCCCTGAACTCACAGTGCAGCTGGGTCTTCCTCTAAGCTTACTACAGTCCTTCTGTCTCAGGCTCCCTAATAGTGAGATTACAGATGTGTGCCACCATGCCTCACTTTTATCTTTTCCAAATTGATTTATTTACTTATCGTGGTACTGGGGATTGAATTCGAGACTTTGCACTGAGTTTCATCCCCTGAGTGCTGGGATTATAGGCACACGTCACCATGTCCTGATTGGATCATGGGATCTTAAAGAAGGCATCTGTTTCAGGGGCTTTGCCATCACTGGTGATAATGGCCTTGCCATGGTTTCCATGTGGGTGAGGCTCTGAGACTAGTTCAGGGCTTTCTACTCACTGACAAACCCAAGGAAGTGCCAGATGGCTAGAAGCTGAGCAGTGTGAGCACCAGACTCAATGTTTGAAAAAGCAAAAGATTAAATTTCTCCAAGAAACGAGCTCTAAGGGCTGGTCAAATAGCTCAGTGGGTTAAAGTACCTGCAAGCAGGCACAAGGGCCAGGGGTTCAATTCCAGGGTAGGCTGAGACAGCAATTGAGACTGCTCTTTGGAGCCTTTAAACAGGTGGATCACTATGAGTCCAATCTAGTGCACTAGACCCTTCCAGGAAGAAGAAGAAGAAGAAGAAGAAGAAGAAGAAGAAGAAGAAGAAGAAGAAGAAGAAGAAGAAGAAGAAGAAGAAGAGGAAGAGGAAGAGGAAGAGGAAGAGGAAGAGGAAGAGGAAGAAGAGGAAGAAGAAGAAGAAAGGAGGAGGAGGAGAAGAAGAAGAGGAGCGGGGGAGGTAGGTAGGAAGGGGAGGGGGAGGGGAGGGGGACAGGGATGAGGCTGGGGACATAGCTCAGTAGAATAAATGCTTGCCATGGCAAGCACAGGTCCTGAGTTCAACCCCCGATACCGGAAGCCCTGTCTCAAAATAATACTAGTAAGAATAACCATGATGATAATAAAATAATGGGCTTGGGATGTAGAGACCTTGGGTTCAATCCTCAGTACCACAAAAAACAACAGCAGTAAATTCTGCCAACACACATAGGACCGAGCACGAAGGTCTAGGTTCAATCCCCAGTCACACACACACACACACACACACACACACACACACACACACACAAAAAAAAAAAATTGGAGCTTGTGATTATTGTGGGTGTGGCTGCTGCACCTGCCCCGGGGCAGGTCATTTGCATTGCAATGTAAGGAGGAGAGAGAGGCTAGCTAGCTGCCTGAGCTGCTCTCACTCCCTTTGCTCTCTGGCAGCCAAAAATGATGCAAAGAAAATAAGACCGATAGGTGTCAATAAAAAAAGCAGCAGTCAACACAAATGACATAAAAAGACTATTTGCATAAGTAATAGAATCTGACATACACCTAAATGAGACATATAGAACTCCACTTATCCATAACCCAAATAAATCTATATCCAAGCACATAATAACTAAGGTCCCAGAAATCTATCACAAGAACAGAATTTTTTCTTTTTTTGTGAGTGGGAAGGGTCTACAGGGTGTACAGGGTCTCACTACTAAATCAAACTACTAGATTGAACTACTAGTGATCAGCCTGTTTACAGCCTCCCAAGACCTGGGATGACAGATGAGGACCACTGTGCCCAGTCTGAATTGCTACCTCAGTGCGACCCGAGCGGGGGGGGGGGGGGGGGGGGGGGGGGGGGGGGGGGGGGGGGGGGGGGGGGGACCATGGCAGAAGGACCGGGACTTGAACCCAAACCCCTGTGCCTGGTTGCAGGCACTTCAATCCACCAAACTATTTGGCAGGCCTAAGAACAGAATATTAAAAACTGTTGTAGCCAGGTGTACCAGTGCATGTCTGTAATCCCACACTTATGAGGCTAAGGCAGGAAGTCCATTACAAATTTTTTAATTAATTTTAGTGAGAAATAAATAGTAATGGGACAGTTTCAAAACAGGTTAGTTGGACAGTTACAATAATTAATACATTGCATATTATTGTCTTCATAGTAATTTAGAGTATAAGATGCAGACGTGATACCTTGTCTAAACACTATTACTACAAATCTTTCTTCTCACTGAACTAAAACAAAGTAGTTTCATATCTATATGTATATATAGATATATATATAGATATATAGATATATAGATATATATATTACAAAATGGTCCTTCATTTATATCCACCTTTTATTTTTGTTTTGTCAGAGATGGGTGTTCCATTGCCATTCAAATATTATAGGTGTGTGAATTCAAAAAAATATATATATATGGTCCAATAGTCCTTAATAGTAGTAGGTTATCAGCAGAACTGGCAATGTCAGAAGTTGTTTTTAACTTGAGCCTTTTACAGCTCAGCATATTAAAATGGCTTTACTTTTTATACCTCATGGTTATACTTTTCTACTGGTTGGTTAAGACCAAGACAAAGCAAGACCTATATGAAAAAAATAAATAAATAACTTCTATATCTGACAAGGTCAGTCAAAAGAAGAAATGAAAATTGAAAGGTATATAACAGTTAAATGGAAGTGAGAATTTAAGAGTTAAACAACAGAGAGCAAAGAGGAAATTGTATGGTGTTGGAGGAGCAAAACCCTACAATTATGTACACAAGATGCTTAAGGCAATGGTTCTAAGAATCTCCACCAGATTTTTGAAACTAACAGTTGGTTGGTAGGATTCTCACACTTGCTACAAATTTCAAGACCATCCTGAGCTACTAAATAAGCTCAAGGCTTTGAAATAAAATCTATAGTTTGAACATAAATAAAAAAATAAATAAAAATAGGAATTAGATCTCCTTGGTCCCTTATGTATGACAGACCTTTAATGGCCTTAGTGCATGAAGCTTCGGCAACTTATGTTTTGCTAGGAAATCATATCTCCTTAGAGCTCTAAATGTAATATTCTCTCACATTTATTGAAATCTGCTTGTGGCTATTTCATCTTTCTCTCTTTTTTTTTTTCCTTCTTTTTGAGACAGGGTCTCGCTATACAGTTCAGACTGACCTTGAGTTCACTTTTGTAGCCCAGGCTGGTCTCGAAATTGTGCCGATCCTCCTGCCTCAGCCTCCCAAGTGCTGGGATTACAGGCATGCGCCACCACGCTGAGCTTATTTCATCTTTCTCTTTCCATTTTTTGTTTCTTTTTTTTTTTTTTTTTTTTATGGCTGGCTCAGCCCGCCCCAAGGGCAGGGCTGGCACAGCATGTGGTGCCGAGGATTGAACCGCAGTCCCTGAAGCTGCCCAAGCTTTCCCAAGCAGGCGCTTTACACCACTATGCCATCCTGCCAGGCCCTTTTTTTGCTTGATTACCTGAACTTACGGCATATTTCTCAGCAACACTTGGCAAAATGCTACCTTTTCACTTTCTTTCCCACTACCCATTGTTGTTTTCTAGATTCACTGGGCTACTTTCCTAAGGAGTCCAGAGGTGCTCAAGCCTGATTAGGGAGAAGACAAGGAAGAGGGTCCTCTGAGAGAAGAGCTGTGTGGAGGCGCGCTGCCACAGGCACTCCACCCTCTTAAATGGCTGGCCATAAGAAGGGACAGCACATGAACTTCATCGGAGGACAGCCACGTGGAACATCACCCAAGCCTCTCTCTCCATCCCGAGCTCCAGCATATCTCTGACAGGACTGCGGATTAGTTGCACACTTTCCCAGGAGGCTCTTTTCTGCAGGAGACTCAGCCCTGGGGTGGTTATATTAATCTCTATGTCACAATGCAATTGTGAATTCATAGCTTTCCCCTCCTATTAGTCATGTTACACCTTGGGAAGCAGAAATCAGAGCTAGTGAACCATCTAGAAACAGACCATGGGAGTGAAATTTTGTGTAAGGGACATGGCCAGACCTGCTAGGCGGACTAGGGGTGGTGGGTGGCTATCTTCCTCAGCTTCATGGGTCTTGGGAAAAGAGGGGATGTTAAAATGGTCAGCACTTTTGTACAAGTCCACAGAAGGAAATAGCAGTCTTAATTCATCTGTACATTTCCCATTTAATTCTGATGACAGACCAAAGGCCATCTAATTTTAATTGTTATTGACGACACTGAAGAAATAATTCAATGGAAGAAGTTAAAGAAGCAAAAGAAAAAAGAGGTGAGTAGATGCTCACATAGGTAAGAGAAATCCAGACCACCGATATCTTTGTGGGAAGGATGTGGGATTCTGCCTTTGTGGACCCACAGTCTAAAATAACAAGCCATTAACTCAATATTGGCTCATCCTCACACAGACCCCCCATCCTTTTCTCAGCCTGGGCTGTCTGGACCTGTGCCCAATTGTGACATAGAGGGTTTCTTTAAAGAAAGAAGCCCATCAAAAAGTGCCTGGGTTACAAGCAAGAATGTGAAGTCTCAGAGTGATTTGTTCCCAGCCCAGGAGGGAGCTGTAGGCCTGGTGAAGGGCTGAACACCTTACTCAGTATCACGATACTTGGTTGGGACAAAGAGCAATCAGCCAGTGTGAACAGAGGAAAGCTAGGCAAAAGCACTGGGAAGCCAGGCCTCCCAAACTCAATCAGCCCTGAGGAAGTAGAACGTGAGGGATAAAGCCATGTCCCCTCCCTAACGCCCCCTTCTGCCTACTCATTGCTTCTTCCTTATTCGAAAGGGCTCTGTGACTGGAGCGGGGCGATACATGCAGGGCTGTAGGGAAGAGTCCCCGTCAGGTCCCTAGTGCCATAGTGTCCTGCTAACTCCTATTGGTTCTCTGAGGAAGGGCTGGCAGGGAGAGAACCTAGGCCCCACCCAGGAATGTCTTAGAAGTTGGTGGGAGGAAGTTAGTTCCCTGGTGGTCTCTCTTATCTATGTCTAGAAGGAATTAGAGAAAGTGAGAGCAGCCGTCCTGATCCAGGCCTGGTGGAGAGGCAACCTGGTCCGCCGCACACTGCTGCACGCAGCCCTCCGGGCCTGGATTATTCAGTGCTGGTGGCGACAGACCTTAATGAAGCTACTGGAGAAGAGGCGACGGGCGGCACTGATGGACTATGCAATCAGAGAAAGCGCGGTGGTCAAGCTCCAGTCTCTGGTTCGGATGTGGCGCGTCCACTGGCGATATAGCCAGGTGCTTAATGCCATCTATGTCATCCAGTGCCACTGGCAATGCCACAACTGCCAGACCTGCGCCTTCCTCCGGGGCCACTGTGTGGTCACTGCCACCCACCTGCAGTTCCACATTGAGATTGTCAACTGAGAAAAGGCCTCAGTAAAGGTCCGACATGGTCTGTTTGTCTGAGTCACCAGATAGTTGTAACCTTGAGATTTGGGCCTTGCTGCCTCCTATTCTCTCTTAGAAAGAGTTTCAGCGAGGTATCCCCATGTCTGTGAAGCCTATACCCATCAGACAATGGTCAAATGTCACTTATTCAGTTGTCAAAACAGAAACTGAGGCCATGCATGACAGAGTCAGAAGTCTCAGTTCCTACCCCAAGCCCATTTTTCCTCATCCAGGGGGTCAGAGCAACAACTACATTTTCCCAAAAATGCTGGGCACCTCTGCACTTATTTGTGGCCATGAGGCTCTGCTCTGTCAGCCTGGGACCAGGGTTGGCTGGGGGCTGCTGTTCCTCAGTCTCCTCTTTGGCTAGCACCTGGAGAGCATGCCAATGTCCGACTGACTCTCCTGGGAGCAGTGCAGTGTGGCCCATGCGGAGGACGGGCCTCAGTGCGGGCGATGCCAGGGCTGGATGTGCTAATGGATGGTGATGGCCAAGGTTCCAGCTCCCCAGTTCCTTCGCCACAGACCCCTCCCCGGAACTTCTCTCCCCCAAGGCTGTGTAACAAGGTTCCCTCTGATAGTCCCCCTACCCCTACTCTGTTCTCACTTCTGGTGATTTTATCCCCAGCTAGGATGACCCCAGCAGTCTGTGATTCTTCCCTCAAACCTTTTCTGCTTTGCTCCTCAACTGCTCTCACTCAGGGTCACAACAAAGCAACACTGTCCAACAGGACACTGGGAGTGAGAAGGCTCTTAAAAGGAGCTCTCCACTGTGGGGGCATCCAGCCATGCACAATGGTGAAACACCTAAAATACAGCCAAGGAACTAAATTTTATTTAAATTTAAATCACCACATCTGCCTGCCTCGTGGACACTTCCCTGGACAGTGAGTCTCTAGCCCTCAGGGTCACTAGTCATCCTCCTATTTCGCCCTAAGTGCTTTTCCTTCTCTGCTTTCTCTGCTTATTTCCTTCTTTCCTCCAGTTCATCTTTTCAATAACCTCAGTAGATTATTTCTTCACATGCGATGTAGTAGCCGGGCGTGGTGGCGCACGTCTATAACCCCAGCACTTGGGTGGCTGAGGCAGGAGGATCAGTGAGAGTTCGAGACCAGCCTGGGCTACAAAAGTGAGCTCAAGGCCAGCCTGCACTGCATAGGGAGACCCTGTCTCAAAAAGACAAAAAAGATTCCTTGAATTTCCAAATATCTGTGTAAAAATTGTGTAACTACTGATGGCACATTCTATGAAGAGTTATTAGAATATCAATGATTGTCAGAAAATATCAATTCCAAGCTAAATCAAAGATGTTTGATATTCAGAAAGCCAGTGATGATAAGCTCAGTTACCTACATTATAGAGTAATAGTACCATGAAGCTTTTCTGCTGGAACGTTGAGAATGTAAGTTAACAGACCAAAAATTGGAGAGAAAGAAGGGCTATGAGGATAGCCAATATTTTGGCCCTAGCTCTTCAAGGTCAGTAAGGACTCAGGACAGAAGAGAACCTGTGCTGTAATATCCTATAACTCAGAAGTGTCTCAAATTTTCTGGTCAAGGAGATTATAGGACCTCAGAGAAAAGGGATAAATGAACTATAGTTTGTCTAAGGAGAGTCGTCCACAGAAAAACATTCTCTCAGGCTTTCACAGAAAGCAAACTGGCCAAGCAATGGCCGTGACTCGACCAGAAGGCTGACACTGACAACAGTTCTACAAAGCACTAATATGGTTCCAAAGTTAATCCTGAGGGGATTTGACCTTGGAAGATACAAAAGATGAATGTTTTATTATATAGGTCTTGCTTTGACTTGCCCTTGATCACCCAGCAAAAAAAGCTTAATTACAAGGCAAGACATGCAGAGCTAGATTGGTGAGATGAGCTGCAGGAGGCCTGGATCAATAGCCTCCAACATTGCAAGTTTCACTGGTGGCCCACTGCAATTGTAGAATATTGGACTGTACATGCATCTGCTTCCTCTTAGTTCAAGGAGAAAAATTCTTTGTCTTTTTTTTTTTTTTTTTTTTTTTCTTTCCTTAGCAACATCAAGAGGAAGACAGGTCATGCCCACACACTGTGCTCTGTGTAACAATGGTGAGGAAAGTGTGCAGTGTGTCAACTGTTAAAAAAAAATTAATGTTTATGGAAAATGTTGATGTTTAATTATTTGATCAATTTTATACACCAATATCTATTAATCTAAACTGATCCGCTGATGAAAGTATGTAATGTAACCACTGTTAAATGTTTAAAAATAAAATTTAAAAAAATTTAAAAAAATCTATTTATCTCAAAAAAAAAAAAAAAAAAGACAAAAAAGAATAAAAACTGTGATATAGTCTTCCAATCTATTGGCCCTACCAATTTCTTACAAGTCATCCCCACAGATAGGTCCTCATATTTTTCTTAATCCAGTTCAGATTTTGTGATTAAATATTATAATCTTGGGCCCGGCAGGATGGCTCAGTGGTCTAAAGCACCTGCTTAGGAAAGCTTGGGCGGCTGCAGGGACCGCGGTTCAATCCCCGGCACCACATGCTGCGCCAGCCCGGCCCTGAAGGCAGGCTGAGCCGGCCATAAAAAAAAAATAAATTAAAAAAAAAAAAAAGCCGGGCGTGGTGGCGCACGCCTGTAATCCCAGCACTTGGGAGGCTGAGGCAGGAGGATCGGTGTGAGTTCGAGACCAGCCTGGGTTACAAAAGTGAGCTCAAGGCCAGCCTGAACTGCATAGTGAGACCCTGTCTCAAAAAGACAAAAAAAAAAAAAATTATAATCTTGAAGGTGTGGCATGGTGTCACATGCCTATAATGCCAGCACTCAGGAGTCTGAGACAGGACTTCCACAAGTTCAAGGCCAGCTTGGACTACATAATGAGATCTTATCTCAAAATAATAATAATAATAATAATAATAATAATAATAATAATAGGGCTGGGGGATAGCTCAGTAGAATAAGTGCTTGCCTGGCAAGTGCAAGGGCCTGAGTTCAATCCCCAGTTCTGCAAATAAATTTAAAAATAATAATAATAATAATAATAATAATAATCTCTCCCTTTTCCCTTTTCCCCTTTCCCCCTTTCTCTCTCTGAACTCAGCTGCCCTGCTTTGCCCTCTAGAACCATACAGTTTATTTTCAACAAAGTCTCAATCTGCATTCATGATTATGTATCTCAACTGGACAAATTTCATAACAAAGTTCTCTTGTAAACTTGCAATCCCATTTTATGGGCTGATTAATAACATCTCCTCTTGAAATGTCCAATTTCACTTGAACTAATTTTATGATGCAACCACTAACTCATCTGAAGAAAAGGGAATGCTCTGGACCCCCTCCTCTTACAGCATCCTTCTCCATCCCAGGTTGCAACTGGACCACACGTGCTGCCTTCCACAGCAGTAAATGAAAGACCTGTATCCCACCAAAACCAGCCTCTTGGGCCAGCAATACAGCTCAGTGGCATAAACACTGGCAGGGTTTGGGGGAAAAGGAGCCCTTCTCCACTGTTGGTGGGAGGGTCAACTAATACAATCACTACGGATATCAGTTTGGAGACTCTTCCCCAGCTATTCCCCTTCTGGGTACCTTCCCAGAAAAATTAAAAACATTATACCACAGTGATATATGTACACCCCTTTTTATAGCAGCACAATTTGTAATAACTAGAGCATGGAAACAACCCAAATACTCATTAATGGAGACATGGATAAAAGAAGATGCAGGCCGGGCGTGGTGGCGCACGCCTGTAATCCCAGCCCTCGGGAGGCTGAGGCAGGAGGATCGATGTGAGTTCAAGACCAGCCTGGGCTACAAAAGTGAGCTCAAGGCCAGCCTGAACTGCATGTGAGACCCTGTCTCAAAAAGACCAAAAAAAAAAAAAAAAAAAAAAAAAAGAAGATGCAGTCTTTTAGTCTTTTTATACAATGCATTACTACTCAGCCATAATGGAGGCACACTGGAGACATTTACAGATAAAAGGAGCAACTAGAGACAATACTCATAGATTAAATAAACCAGATACACATGTACAAACATTGTATCATCTCCCTAGTGCAAGAAGCTGAAAAAGTAAATAAAATCCAAAATGTATAGTAGGTATTGTAAAATAGGAAGAAACTGTTTTTTTGTTGTTTGTTTGTTTGTTTTGTTTTGTTTTGGGGGGGACCAGGGTTTGAACTCACGACCTTGCACTTGCCCAGCAGGCACTTGTGCCTCGGAGCTATCTCCCCAGCCCTGGAAGAAACTGTTGAAAAGGAAATGGAAACTGGGATGAAGGAAAGGAGGGGAAAAAAGGAAGGGAAAAGCAAAAAGAAAAATCTAAGCCGGGCATGGTGGCACACACCTGTAAATCTCAGCACTTAGGAAGCTGAGGCAGGAGGATTGGTGTGAGTTCAAGACCAGCCTGGGCTACAAAAGTGAGTTCAGTGCCAGCCTGAACTGTATAATGAGACCTGTCTCAAAAAGACAAAAAAAAAATCTATTGATATCTTTATTTTATAGATATTTTATATATTTTATCAATGAAATGTCTATTTTTCATTTAAAAATGTTTCTTGCTGATTTTGTTTGGAAAATCAAATGCTTTTACCTTGTACTCTGAGCAACTAATTTAAACATAATAACACCCAATGTGTTAACCATTGCTTCCCTCCTGTTATGTTTTGAAATTCTGTGGGGGGGGGTTCTCTTTCAAATAAAAAAAAATTGGGGGCCAGTGAGATAATTCAGCAGTCTAAAGCACCTGCTTAGGAAAGCTTAGGCAACCTCAGGGACTGCTGTTTGATCCCCAGCACCACATGCTGCGCCAGTCCCGCTCCCAGGGCAAGCTGAGCCAGCCATAATATTTTTTTTTAATTCAAATAAAAAATTTAAACATCAAATACTAACAAATGCTGGTGAGAATGGAGAGGGAACACTTTTACACTATAGAAAACAGCACAGAGATTTTGTAAAAAAACTAAAACTAAAAAGTCCACTTAACCCAGCTGGGCTCCTTCTACGTAGCTTCCCGAAAGAGTTAAAGACAATACCTCTATATGGTTTCTGTCTAGATGTTTCCCAAAGCCTCAAGCACTCTCAGGTCAGGTGTTTGGGAGGTGACCGGGTCGTGGACGAGTGACACCGGATCAGTCCCTTTGCGAGGGTGAATATGATGCTGGGAAGTGAAGCCTGGTGGGAAGAGGTGGGCAACTGTGGGCATGGCTTGCAGGGTATAACAAATACGCCTTCCTGCCTTGATGCTCCTTGGTCTCCTGCCCACCACGTCACGAGTTTGTTGTCCTTTGTCATGCCCTCTGCCCTGCCATGGAGCCAGCAAACTATGGTCTGAAACTTCTACAAACACTGAGCCAGAATAAACCTTTCCACTTTTAACTTACAGGTTTCTGCTTTTTTTTTTTCCAACAATGAGAAAAGTAACTATGACACCTATGTTTATAGCAGCACAATTCATAATAACTAAATACTGGAAGCAGGGGCCTGGTGGGATGGTTTAGTGGTCTAAAGTGCCTGCTTGGGAAAGCTTGGACGGCTTCAGGGACCGCAGTTCAATCCCCGGCACCACATGCTGCGCCAGCCCTGCCCTCGGGGCGGGCTGAGCCGGCCATAAAAATGAGTGAATAAACAAATAAAGGTTCTGAAACAAGAAAAAAATAAATAAATAAAATTAAAAATAAATAAATAAATACTGGAAGCAGCTTATTTATCCATCAATAGATGAAATGAATGAATAAAAAAATCATATTACACAGAATGGAGTGCTACTTTGACATAAAGATAAACAAGTCCTTTGTGTCATATGAATGCATCTTGAGTCTGTAGTGTTAAGTTTAATACATCAGACACACAAGCTTAAATATCACGTGATTTCTCTTGTATGAGAAACCCAAAATATAAATAAAGAGTTAGATAAAAGGAAAGGGGATATAGGAAAGAATTAAGAAGTGTTATGGAGGTCCGGGGAGGCAGCTGAGCCTCACAAGCATCTGTCTGGCAAGCTCAAGGTCCTGAGTTCAACTTACAACAGAGAGACAGAGACAGAGACAGAGAGAGACACAGAGAGAGATAGAGGCAGAGACACAGAAAGAGAGAGAGAGAACCAGTGAGCCTCAGGAGGCCAGAGGTCTTCACCCCAGGATGACCTTTGTTGCAGTGAAGCACTCCAGCAATCAAAGCCAGAACACTCTAGGCTCCCATAAGGGTTTGATCTCCAGTTTTCAACAACAATCACAAAGAAACAAAACCATAAGGCAAACTAGGAAACAGTTAAATATGGTCCAAGGGAAGAAAATCAACAAACAAACATGATATAAAATATAAAGGGAAAGAGAAAAAGAACTCAGCACTATTCAGCGAGTCAACAAATGCACCGTGGACGTCCAGAAGAGAGAGAGCAAGGTGCAGACAGGCTATTTTAGGGATCTACTAAGCACAAAATAAGACAGTCGTGCAGGAAGGAAGCAATGGGCAAAAGCATATAGAAAGCAAGTGAGCTGGGTGTGGTGGCGCATGCCTGTAATCCCAGCACTTGGGAGGCTGAGGCAGGAGGATCAGTGTGAGTTCGAGACCAGCCTGGGGTACAAAAGTGAGCTCAAGGCCAGCCTGAACTACATAATGAGACCCTGTCTCAAAAAGACAAAAAAAAAAAATCAAGTGGCAAAACTATAAGCCTTTCCTTTCTTACAGTAATTATCTTAAATAGAGATATTTGTTTTTCTGTGTCTGGCTTATTTCACTTAATATAATGTCCTCCAGACCATCCACTTTGCTACAAATGACTGGATTTAAGTATTCTTTATGGATGAATTTATATATATATATATATATATATATATATATATATAAATTTTGTATTAATTCTTTTGTTACATTTTAGATCTACTAATCATCCAAATATATATATATATATATATATATATATTTATTTATTCATTCATTTATTTATTTATTTATATTTATATATTTATATATTTATATATAAATATTATATATATGAGCTTATCCAATATTCTGTTTAATGAGTACCTAGGTCGTTAGTTATATAAATATCAGGCTGGCCAAATAGCTTAGCAGAGTAAAGCACCTACAAGCAGACACAGGGGTGGGGGTTCAATCCCCAGGGCTGCCATGCTGGCCCCACCCCCAGGGTGTGCTGAGACAGCAATTAAGACTGGGTGTGGTGGCACACGCCTGTAATCCCAGCTCTTGGGAGGCTGTAAGCAAGTGGATCATTATGAGTCCGATCTAGTAGTGAGACTCTGAACACCCTATAGACCCTTCCCTAAAATACAAAAAAAAAAAAAAATATATATATATATATATATATATATACATATATATATCACTAAATTCTATTAAATAGGTAAAATTAATACATATTAATCTAAAATGTTTAGATGTAAGAATATATAAGTGATAAAATGCTTCAATCAAGAAACAGATTAGCCGGGCATGGTGGTTCACACCTGTAATCCCAGCACTTGGGAGGCTGAGGCAGGAGGATTGGTGCGAGTTCGAGACCAGCCTGGGCTACAAAAGTGAGTGCAGGACCAGCCTCAACTGCATAGTGAGACCCTGTCTCAAAAAGACAAAAAAAAAAAAAAAAGAAACAGATTAACAGAATGGATCTTGGAAGAAAATGAAAGTAAAACTTTTATAAATAAGGAAAGGAAGAGGGATGGAAGGGAAGAGAGAGGATTGGGGAAAAAGAAAAACCAAGATGCGCCTTGTACAGACGCAAATGCCCTCTGATGATTGTGATCATTAGTAGATCTAAAATGTAACAAAAGAGAGGCTGGGGAGATAGCTCTGTGGCACAAGTGCCTGCCTGGCAAGTGCAAGGTCATGAGTATGAACCCCAGTCCCACCAGAAAAAAAAAAAAGTAACAAAAGAATTAATCAAAAATTTTTCCTTGATAAGGAGGAAAGGAAAAGATTACGTGAAGTCCTGAAGGCCACTCCAAGAATTTTCCCTTTATCTTGAGTATGAATAGGAACCACAGGAGAGTTCTGAATGAAAGTATCTGTCTTATACTTTCGGTGGACCACTCTGGCTGCTCCAGCAAGGGCAGACTGCGGACAGACAGCCTTGGAAACAGAAACTGCTTAAAAGCTTGTAATAATCCAGCCAAGAGATAATAATAGCCTACAGCAGGCCAGTCATAGGCTAGGTAGTATCTTGGTACAGGAAGGGGTCAAGTCTTAGATATATGTTTACTGATTCCCATGGACACTGGCCTGAATAATACATATTAAATGTTTATTACAAGATCTAAAAACAAAACAAAACAAAACAAAACAAAACAAAAAAAACAAAGCAGATCTCAAAAATGCCCAAGCTATATGCTCTCCACAAGATATTCACTTTAGCCGGGCATGGTGGCTCACGCCTGTAATCCCAGCACTCAGGAGGCTGAGGCAGGAGGATTGGTGCAAGTTTGAGACCAGCCTGGGCTACAAAAGTGAGCTCAAGGCCAGCCTCAACTGCATAGTGAGACCCTGTCTCAAAAAGACAAAAAAAAAAAAAAAAAAAGATATTCACTTTAGATCAAAAGACACAAGTGGACAGAGCAAGGATGTAAATAGATACTCTATAAATAGCCCAAGGAGCACATTGCGGCTACATTAATGTCAGACAATATAGATTTTAATCAGCAAACTTTATGATGCAAGCCAGGACATTATACAAAAGTTTCAATGCAGTAAGAAGATGTAATAGCTATAAATAATTATCATAAAAATAATGTGCCATCAAAACATATAAAGCAGGAATTCCCTGATGGCACAGCAGTGAGTGGCAACAACTTGGCTTCTCCATGAGACAGTGTCCCAAGTCTGGAAAACGGTAGCTTGGAGAGGAACCAAAGTGGTGGAAGTCGCCCCGGAACCCCAAGGGAACTGGCAGAGGGAAGAAAACAGGCTTAAGTGGTACAGAAGAGATAGGTCACCCTGTAGAAGAGATCGTGCAACACTGCACCAGCCACCAGCTGAGAGGCACGGTGAAACGGCCACTTGTGGTTCACAGAGAAGCAGGGGAACGCACAGATGTCCTGGCAGTTGTCACCAGCAGGAAAGGCAGGACCCAGCTTCAAGCAGCCTTCCACAGTCAACAGTGGGTGAGTGACCCATACGCAAGAACCCACAACCACAACCTCAGAACGAGCGTTACTGGGAGCACCATGGATGAGTGTTTGAACCTGGGACCCAGAGTAGCCCATTGGCTGCTTCAAACGTCACGTTCCCAGAGTGGATAAGGGAAACACGTCGCGGGAGACCACTAGCACTTGGAGGGCACCTGTGGGGAGGCCGGCTGAGAGGCAGGAGCTGGCGAACACCGCCCAGGCTCCCGCGGGCAGAGGCCAGGTTCAGCTGTGGGGACAGGACTGCAAGCTCACATGGGTACCCTGTGCTTGCTCTCAGTATACCTGGCTCTGTTCTGGGAACAGACGCCACCTTAGACGTCCAGCACAGTCAGAGCACGTCCAAGGTTAAGCTCTGAGGAAATGAGCCGTGTGTCCAAAATAGGAGAAATTTTTCTTGTATTATTTTTTATTGGGTTGTATTATTTTTTAATTTTTATTTTACTTTTTTATTCTTTGCCATTTTCCTCCTTCTGTACATTTTCCCCACACATATACTCCATTATTTTACACTTTTCCTTTTATGAGCATGTTTATGCACATGTGCTGCTTTTCCTTGCCTTTTTTTTTTTCTTAATAGAGTTTATGGAAGGATACATAATTCTCCCTTGTTCCTTTATATCCTTCCTATCTCTCTCCTCTCTCTCTCCTCTCTCTCCTCTATCTCTCCTCTCTCTCTCTCTCTCTCTCTCTCTCTCTCTCTCTCTCTCTCTCTCTCTCTCTCTCTCTCTCTCTCTCTCCTCTCTTGTATTTGGCATAGGGTCTCACTACACAGCTTGGACTCATAGTGATCTTCGTGTTTTCAGCCTCCCCAGTGCTGGGATTTACAGGCATGTGCCACCATGCCTAGGCTCAGTGACCTGCTCAGCAGAACCCAAGAGTGGGGCTAGTGTGGCATGTGATGCTGGGGATCAGACTCTGGTCCCTGCACTTGCCTAAGCAGATGCTTAGTCCGTTGAGCTGTCTCACTGGCCTTTCCTGTGTCTTAATCATTCTCCATTTATCTTTCCTTTCCTTTCCTTTTTATTTGTCTTCCTTTAAATTTTCTTGAATATTTGTATCAATCACAGAGTCTTTTCCCATCCCCATTTTCGCCACCAATTTTGTACCAATTTACTGTGTTATCCCCTTCTAAATATACAATATACACTTACCATCAGTAGGACCTTTTGCCCACCTCTGATCTCTTCCTTCCCATGCCACAGAGCATAGAACTTTACTAAAAAAAAAAAAAAAAATTGTTCTCCTTCCCACCCCTCGCCTTAGCTGCTCTCCAAGCCCCCTGTTGAATGCTACTTGGCACCATCAGAGGAGGCACAGATATCACTTTTAGTGAACAGTGACTGTGGATCAAGACTTGGGTTGTTAAGATACTGCTATGGTTTGTGTCTAAGTGTCCCCCCAAAGCCTAATGCAGTCATGGGTCAGCTTCTGGAATTCATGATTGATTATTGTGGAAATGGGTGCTGCCCCTCCCCTGGAGCAGTTGATTTGGATTTCAGTGTAAGGCAGGAAGAGAAGTGAGCTGCTTGAGCTGCTGCTAGCTCTCCCAGGGCTCTTGCTCTATGCCCGCTGCCATGGAAGGTTGCCCTCTGCCATGTGCCAGTCTGCTTTGGAGCCAACTGAATATGGACTGAAACCTCCAGTAACTGCGAGCTAAATAAACCTTTCCTTCCCTCATTTTGAGTGTCAGGTGTTTGTCTCAGCAACAAGAGAAGAGTAACTAAGACAGATGCTTACACTATAACCCTGAATTTCTTCTCTAGGCTGAAAAGAGACTTCGAATGGGGTCTCACGATATGTTATTTCTCAACTATCCCAGACAGATACCACTGCTCTATATTAGCCTATTACTGCTATAGTTAATTTTTTTTTTTAATGGCCAGCTCAGCCTGTCCTGGGGGGTGGGGCTGGCACTGCATGTGGTGCTGGGAATTGAATCGTGCTCCCCTGTGGTTGCCTAAGCTTGCCTAAGCTTGCCTAAGCAGGCACTTTAGACGCTGAGCCATCTCACTGACCCACTATAGCTGATTTGATTGCATAGAAATAATCCTGATTTAATGAACAATTTCATACCAGTGAACCTGTCTGCTGAATCTACAAGCACACCAGGAATAGGGACAGCCAGAGCTCCTTACCAAAATATCAGACTGAGTGAAATAAAACATGAGCCGAACAAAATGTTTCCTGCTTAAAGAAGAAAAAGCCACCTGGAAGAAAGAAGTCCCGAGTCTGAGTTAACCAGCATCGCAGTGGCGGGAGCACAAGAGCTGTTGGGGTGTGAGCACTTGGGCTCCCTGGCCAAGAGGCTACTTGGGAACCGTGCATGCACTGTGTCACTGGGACAGTTATATTGCATCTTACAGGTTTAAGGTTTTGTGTTTCTTGATCTATTTAATACTGTGAGATTATGTTATGTTCTCTAATGGCTTCATGTGTTTATTAGCATATTTATTCATTCTTTTTCTAAGCATGTGGCCTCCTCCTTGCAATTTTTTTTACACTGGATTAAGGACAATTTATCATTTTTATGTACAGAAAACTCAAGAGTACACTTAGCCCAGTTTAGTGGCAAGTTCTTCTTTCGCCTTTGTTTTCTCCAGCGTGGCAATACAAGCTAAAGACTTTGGACCTGGATGTTGCCTCCCCACTGACAGTGGATCTCAACATATCTGTCATTGTAGTTGGTCTCAGTGGCCTCCACCAGCTTAGCCAGTGTGCCTTTGTCTTCCAAGTTGACTTGTATGAAGGCAATAGTAGTAGTACAGGTTGTCCTGTGGACCAGATGCCCCAGCCTGGCCTTCCCCTTGCTGATGCAGTAAGGGCCCCCCATCTTGTGATGCAGGGCAGGCAGGAACACCACCAGCTTGATGGGGTCCACCTTGTGCACAGTCACCACCTTCTTGGCCTCCTGCTTCTTCACGACAGCACGGGGCAGGGCCACCTTCTTGCCCTTGGCCTTCTTCTCTTTTGGGACATTGTCCGACTGACAGAAAGAGCCCAAGTTTTTTAATTGTTCATGTATGTCAGGCATGGTGTCACACCCCTGTAATCCCACCATGTGAGAGGCTGAGGCAGGAGGATCACACGGTTGAGGCCAGCCTGGACCATAGTGAGTTTAAAGTCAGCCTGAACTTCGTAACAGGACTTAGCCTCAAAACAAAATGAAACAAAAGAACTCTAAATAAATAAATACCCTATATGTATCTCCTTCACAATCATTCTTGTCTTCTCTAGTATTATTCCTCCTTCTTCCCCATCCTAAGCCTTTCGTTCTCCAACAGTTTACCTGGCTTATTATCCTCCCTACCAGCAAGTCTTGCTCAGTCACAAACTAAACCGCCTTCCTCCCATACCTTACCCTTTGCTCCTACAAAATATCCCCTGACAATCCTCAGTACTAACCTTTCAACTCAACTTACAGCTACTCCAATAATATCAGCCCCCGCATCAAACTTTTCTTACCATCTACCACTGTTCTGCCCTTAAATCCCCCTTAGCATCTAACACTCCTAGCCTCCTCATCCAACCACCTTCCGTTCTTGCCACCTCTCTTCACCTCTCCCACTGGAGAGCAACCACCAATAATAAACTGTCACAGTGAGCTTAGAGCACAGACCACACAAGGGACAGCAAGGGCCATCAGACAGAAGTGCTATAAGACCAAATCTGTGAAGCTGTTACAACCAGGAGTAATTCTTTGAGCAAAACATAAGGACAGAGTCAAAAGCACTTACTGTAAATCACAGAGAACTAAATACTAGCCCTGGAGGCACAAAGTTGAAAATTATTCAGGGGGAGATAATATCCTACTAAAAAATCTCCATATAAGTCATAAACTCTCCTCATTTCTTTTAGTCCCCAGTATGCAGTAACCCCCTAAAAGAGGAGGAAAGAAGAGAGGGCCAAGCATAATGAAAACACTGTATGAAAAAATAAACTACCACAGATACTTATAAGCAAATGGGAAAGGGAATAGAAGATCTCTGAATTCCCCTACCCAGCTTCCCAAGGCAGAGCAAGGACTCACAAAGGGAGACGAAAACACATAGCAGAAAGAAAAAAGAAAATGAAAAGTTCACAGAAGGAATGAAGAAAATAGATGAATTCAAAGAGTAAATGAACCAAAACTTTTCAGCAATTACTCTTAATATGCCCACAGTGAATTGGGGGGGGGGGGATAAGTGAAAAACTGGATGAGCTAATCAAAAGTGTTCAAAATTGGAATGATAGATGCAGCAAAGACATGGAATCCTCAAAAATACCTCAGACAGAAATACCAGAAATAAAAATTGTACAGAATGTGTACACTGCAGAAATAACCAATGTGAAGACAGAGTATCTGATACTGAGGACAAAAAAAGTGATAAAGAGAAAGATGATGATAAAGATCTCAAAGAAGCCAAAAATGTTGTAGGTCTGCTGAGTTAGACAGCAATATTATTGGCAGTCAGACAGGGCTAGGTCCTCAAGAAAGCAGCACAAAAGACAAGATACCTTGCAACTGAAAGAGACAGACAGACAGACAGACAGACAGACAGGGAGAGGGAGAGAGACCCCTGCTGTCGGCCAGACCTAAAGACTGAAGATCAAACAAATGCTGACCTCCCTAAAGATAAGCATTCAGAATTAATCATCACCTGAGAAAGCCAGGCAGAATCACTAATCCAACCTCTACTGGCTACCAGATAAACTCCTGTTTTATATTCATGCCCACTTGCTATGTGACTCGCTTCCACATTTGGTCCTGGATTTAATCAGTTTTACTTAAGCAATCGTGCTTGTAACCTTATTGAATGACCATGGCTTTGTCCTACCCCATGCAAGTTCCCCTGTTTTACACCTTAGTCCCAACTCACCACATCATTTTGCTCTATAAAAATACCTAAAAATGGCAGATTCCGGGGACAACTCCTTCCAGTCCCCCTTGGGTCTCTTTCTTGGACAGAAGTTCTTTTTCCTCCCATAAATATATTCTACTCTTAACCTCTACTTGTTCCTAAAATTCATTCTTCAGTTTTAGAGAAAACTGGGGCTGGGGAAGATAGCTCCATGGCACAAGTGTCTACCTGGCAAGTACAAGGTTTTAAGTTCAAAGGCCAGTCCCGTGGAGAAAAAAAAAAAAAAAAGGAAAGTCAGTTTTAGAGAAAATGAAGTCATCCCAAGTACCTTTCAGGTTGGAAGTTTCATTCTCCTATATCAAAAAGAAAATAAGAGGAGACTAATCAGAGTTGGAGAAAACTAGAAGATACCAAAGATGAACTCATTAACATACTTACAGAAGTTACAGGAGAAAGTTGCCCAAATATAAGAAAAACATTCAAAACACAAGTTAGCAGTGCTTATAGAATACCAAATAATTACAAAGGGAACAAAAGCTCAGCAAACTATATTCTTATTCACCTACCAGATATCCAGAAGGAAAAAAAAAAAGAAAAATGGAATTTTAAGAGCAGCCGGAGCGGGAGGGGAAAATCACAGACAAAGGTGAACCAATAAGAATCAGGACAGACTTCACAGTGTAAAATAGGGCAAACATCTGGCTGTGAAGGCCAGAAGAGCTTCAAGTATTTCAAACACAGAGAGCAAACAACTTTCAACCCAGCTTAACTTTTCCAGTAAAGCTATACTTCAAAATAGATGGAGAAATAAAAGATGTTTATGAAAAACACCAGCTCAGAAGATAGATGAGTGTTAAACCAGCTCTAGGAAAAACACATAAGAATATTCTCAACAGAAACAACTCATCTAACCCTGGTAAAATCTAACACAGAGGATGCTAGTGAGAACAATGGATAAATAGTATGCATGCACACACACACGCACACACACACACACACACACACACACACACACACACACACACACAACTCTGGAAAAAATGGGGTGAGGACACACCACCAGATAAAGAAAGCAATAATAGTAAATACACAACACACCTCTGGAATCTCTCGATCTTAAGGAGCTCAACTCTCTAATTAAAAGACACAGACTTGGGGTTGGGGAGATAGCTCCAAGGCACAAGCGCCTGCTGGGCAAGCGCAAGGTTGTGAGTTTGAACCTCGGTCCTGCAAAAAATAAATAAATAAAATAAAATAAAATAAATGACACAGACTGGCAGACTGGGTCAAAAACAGAGCCCAACCACCTGTGGCATTCAAGAAACTCATGCAATCCAAAAGGATATTCATAGACTAAAATTAAAGGACGGAAAACAACATTTCATGTACCAGGACTACAAAAGCAAGCATGGATAGCATTTCTAATAGCAGATATAATAGACTGCAAGTTAAACTTGATTAGAAGAGGCAAAGGTATTATGGTTTGTGTCTAGTTGTCTCCCCAAAGCCTCATGCAGTCAAGGGGTGAGGACTTGGAGAGTCTGAGATGAACTCATGGATCCACAGGGATTGTGGGTCTTAGTACTGCTGGGATTATGGGTATGAGTGTTACACCCAGCCTGGGGTGGATGGCCTGAATGTAACATAAGAGAGCCAGAGAGACAGAAGACTTCCTCTCTGTTGCCACTGTTGCTGCTGCTCTGCCTTTTGCCCTCCTTGCCACTGTCATGCAAGGCTGCCCTCTGCCCATGTGCCACTCTGCCTTGGAGCCAGCCAAGCATGGACTGAAACCTCCAGTAACTGTGAGCTAAATAAACCTTTCCTTCCTTCATTTTTTTTTTTTTTTGTCATTTTGAGACAGGGTCTCACTATGCAGTTGAGGCTGGTCCTGAGCTCACTTTTGTAGCCCAGGCTGGTCTCGAACTCACACCAATCCTCCTGCCTCAGCCTCCCGAGTGCTGAGATTACAGGTGTGCGCCACCACGCCTGGCTCTTCCTTCATTTTGAGTGTTGGGTATTTATCCCAGCAACAAGAGGACAGATGAGTAACTGAGACAGAAGGTTACCACATACTAGTTAAGAAAACAATCCAACAGGAATAGGTAATTTTTATGAGCATATATGCACCAAATGCTGAAGAACCTACCTTCACAAAATAAAAATTGTTGAAATTAAAATACCAAATGATAGCACAATCATAATAGAATATTTTAACACCCCACATTCAGAGACTGATCAACTACACACACACACACACAGAAATTTTAGATTTGAGCCATATCTTTAAACATATGGGCTCAATGGATATCTATAGAGTGGTCCATCCCTCTACAACAGGGAATACATTATTTTCAACAGCACGGTACTTTTTCCAAAATAGATCACATACTAGCCCATGAAACCTATATAAGTATGTACAAAAGAATAAAAATGTAAAAGGCAAAGAATCTGTCCAATGGGAAGCAAAAACTGGGAGGAAGAAAAGGACAAATGAAAGAAGGGATATATTTAGGCCTATATGCAGAATAGCTTGGATAATTGTACTACTAATTTCTGCTGATCTATTGATAGGAGCACTGAATGCTCTAATTTCTTCTTTTTCTTATAACTTTTAAAAATCAATTTTGCATGCTTATATCTGGTACTCTAAACAACTAACTGGAAGACAACATTACAATACAATTGTTGAGTTCCTATTATTTTGTTTAGTGAAATTCTGTGTCCTTTCTAATGGCTTTTTTTTTTTTTTACCATTTTGTGTTCTCTTATAAAAATTGCAAAATAAAGAAATTACCTCATGCACACTATCAGACCACTGTGTGATGAAAAAGGAAACAATGAAAGAAGAAATTTTGGAAAAGGCAAAAGCTCCTAAACTAACAAGATACTCCTAAACAACAAATGAGTCTCAGAAAAAAATTCTAAAAAATAAGTTTAAGCATCTTTTAAAGTTAGCTTTCCTTTCCTTTCCGTGGCATACAGCAGCAAGATGGCAGTGCAGATTTCTTTTCTTTTTTTTTTTTTTTGCAGGACCAGGGTTCAAACTCACAACCTTGCACTTGCCAGGCAGGCACTTGTGCCTCAGAGCTATCTCCCCAGCCCCCTAAGTCTAAAGAGTCTTTTCTTTTTTAAATTTTTTTTTGCAGGACCAGGGATTGAACTCAGGCCCTTGCACTTGCCAGGCAAGTGCTTATTCTACCAAGCTATTTCCCTGAAGCCCCAGATTTCTAAGAAGAGAACATTCGTCTCTGAGGGCATCCTCAGAGCTGAATTGAATAAGTTCCTTACTCAGGGCCTGACCGAAGATGGCTACTCTGGAGCTGAAGTCAGAGTCACACAGAAAGCATTGTTTTATGCACCGAGACACAGAATGTTATTGGAGAGAATATTTTCACCATGCTTGGAGGATCCAGCAATTGACCACTGTAATTCAGATGAGGTTTGGTAGTGTAGGGCAGTGTAGAGTTTTAGGCTGAAAAAGTGGCCATGAGAGACCTATGTGCCTCTGCCCAGGCGGAATCTCTGCATTACAGGCTCCTAGGAGGGCTTGCTCTGCGGGGCCTGCTAGATATGCTGCAGTACACCATGGAGAGTGGAGCCCAGTGCTGTGAGATCATGGCATCTGGGAGACTCTGAGGACAGAGGAATAAGTCTATCAAGTTTGTAGATGGCCTGATGATCCACAGTGGGGACCCTGTCAACTACTGTGTTGACACTACCCTGTGTCACATGCTGCTCAGGCAGGGCATGCTGGGTATCAAAATAAAGATCATGCTGCCCTGGGAGCCAGTGGTAAGATAGGTCCCAAGAAGCCTCTGCCTGACCACGTGAGCAGTATGGACCCCAAAGACGAGATCCTGCCCACCACTCCCATCGCAGAGCAGAAGGGCGCAAAGCCGGAGCTGCCTGCCATGCCCGAGCTGGTTCTTACCGCATGACAGGGTATCGCTGGCTGCAGTATCTGAAAATGGAAGTAGCTGCATGTAAACACTTAATAAATCTTGCACAGACTTAGGGCATGTGGACTGTCTGTGTTGAGACTGTGTTGAGATTCATTCAGCATAATGTACCCTCTTTAAGGTATATTTGTACTATTTTCAAGGGCCAGAATCAGGCCCTATAAGGTTCCTTCCGCAGGTTCCAATGGGAAGTGGGAGAGAGGTAAAGGAAGCCTTCACTGCTCCACATGGGAGGGTTGCAGGAGAGGGGCAAGAGCCCTGGGGGCTAGAGACAAAGGAGTGGGGTGTTTATTAGTTCAGACTGGGTCAGAATTTACATGGGGGGTCAGAGTATCTTAAGGAGCACTGATTGGAGAAGGCTTAGCAGTTCCCCCCACCCCCGAAAAAAGGAGGAAACAGGTTAACTAGGGAGCAGAAGGTACAATATGATAGTGTTTCTGGATACCCACGCCATATTAGCTTGCCACCATGATGACTTGGCAGATTTCTGTGTGCCCACAGATTTATCGCTCACACACACTCACACACACACACACACACACACACACACACACACAACACTCTTGCCCGCTCCACCTGATGTCTCACACCACCTGGGGCATCTGCCAGAAAGAGAGCTGTTACCCAATGCTGCCCCTTGGCCCTTGGCCTTTGGTCAGAATGACAGACAAAAATAAACTTACTTTCTTTACTTAAAAAAAAGAAAAAGTACAACCTAGAGCTGTGGGTTCAGGGTTCTGTGGGTGTCTGTGAAGCCAGTTTTCAGAACCGACACTGGGAAAAACTAAAAGTAAAGCAAAGAAGGGAAGGGCAAGGCACCCTGAGTGTGTGTGATGAGTCGCTGCCCACGTGGACCTTTGCCAGGGACATCACGGCATGTGAGCCAATGTGGCCCTGGGTCCCAAAACAACCATGTCTCACTCTCAGACAAACTTCTGTGTTTTAGGGCCAAAAGGACTTTTCGTCTCCTTTTCACACATGTGCTGAAGACCCTCCAGTCCTCTCTCGATGTGACACTTCACTATCCATGCAGACTTCACCTCTGCTCCAGCCTGATAAAAGCCCTGTTCCCAGCTCCTTCCTCCAAGTACCCCTCCCACCCCCATCCTCCCACCCCACCCCTGCAGCCTTCCTGGGCCCGTGATAAAGGTTTTGTTTTTACCTCTGTCAGTGACTCTGCACCATGCCAAAAACCTCACAGAGCCTGAGCAGAAGAATCTAGAGCTACCTGTGGGACAGTGAAGGCTGATAAAAAGGCTGCACCTCTGTTTATTGTCCTGAGTTATTGGATTGTGGGTTTAGTAGAGGGATTTGGTTTTCGTGGTTGCAGATTGAGCCCAGGCCTCTGCACTGGGCTATATAGACCCGCCCTGGGGAGGGCTATGTTGCTTTGTTCTTGTCTTTTTGAGACAGGTTCTCACATACAGTTCAGGCTGGGTTTGAGCTCACTTGTAACCCAGGCTGGCCTTGAACTCAAAACAATCCTGCCTCCAGAATGCTGGGATTATAACCATATGCCACTACAATTTTTTTTTAATCTTTAGCATCCCTGATCTATAAGGGGAATTTGCCCTTGCCGTTGTGCTTAAAATTCGGAAGCAAATTTGCTTAAATAGTGTAAAGTTATTATTAGAACCTACATTCCTAAGTCCTATACTTTTAGCCATTGTGCTTAGGAAAACGTTTTTACACCCTGTAAATCACCTAGTGATAGCATACACCTGTAGTCCCACATCTCAGGAGACTGAAGCAGAAGGACCCCTGAGAGTTCAAGGCCATCCTGAACTACAACACAAGACCCTGTAAAAGGATGTGTAAATCATCTAGTGATTCTAGTTTTTTCCCTACCATAATGGTTTGAAGCTTTTGCTACCAAGGTATGTATTTTGTATGAAATTGGATGTTTTTAATTTATGTATGTTGAGCCAGTGGAGGATAAATTGGCTTGAAAATCCTGCAAGACTGATGAAAACCATGTTCCTTGGTCACAGAGGACTCGCTAAGGACAGCTGTCATGGACATGAGACGTCAAGAGGCAGCTGCGCCACCTAGTGGTGATTTGCACCTAGACTGATCTGCACCAGGATAGACACTGCACATTGTGCTGTTTTGCACATAAAAGGCTTAATGTATAAAAGAATAAGTCATGTCGGGAACTCACCGCGCAAGTATCCATGCTTTTTCATTTATCTGTATAGGAAACACAGCATAAAATTTACCATTTTATTTTTATGTATGTATGTATGTATGTATGTATGTATATATGTATTTATTTATTTATTTATTTATTTATTTTTGCAGTACCAGGGATAGAACTGAGGACCTTACACTTGCCAGGCCAACACTTATTCTACTGAGCTATCTCCCCAACCCAAATTTACCATTTTATTTTATTTATTTATTTATTTATTTATTTATTTATTTATTTATTTTCTTTTTGAGACAGGGTCTCACTGTGCAGTTCAGGCTGGCCTTGAGCTCAGTTTTGTAGCCCAGGCTGGTCTCAAACTCGCACTGATCCTCCTGCCTCAGCCTCCTGAGTGCTGGGATTACAGGTGTGCGCCACCACGCCTGGCTTCAAATTTACCATTTTAAATGTATAGTGTTAATATATTCATTTCTGTGTAGTAGCTCTCTAGAATTCCTCTTCGAGGTGTGTCCCTCCCTTTTTGAAAGACTTCCATGTCTATATGGGCTTATCTTTTGACAAGGGGTTTATTCTAGAATCCTGAGTATACCAGAGTCCTCAGATGGCTCAAGTTTCATAAAAATGGCATTGTATTTTCACATGCCTTTTATACATTCTTCTCCCAGGAAGTTAAAATTGTCTCTATAGAGTCAGTACAGATCCAAATATTTTTTGAAAACTAATTCCATGGAAGATGAGGCAGAAGGATTGTGAGTTTGAAGCCATTATGAGCTAGTTCAAGAGCAGCCTGGACTATTTAACGAGACCCTCTCAAAAGCTAGACATGGTGCTACGCACTGTGATCCCAGGACTCTGGGTGATTGAGTCAAGAGGCTCATAGGTTTGAGTCCAGCATGAGCAACTTAGCAAAGATCATGTTTCAAAGAGCTGCAAATGTACCAGTGCAAAGGCTCTGCATTCAATTTTTGGTTCCAGAAAACACGACTTTCCATCTGTGGCTGGTTGAATCCATAGAGCCTACAGATGGAAGAGTAGTGGATTCTGAAATCTGAATTATCTAATCATTGGCATATTTGATGTGTTAGTAACCTATTACTGGGCTCAGTGTGAGTTACTGAATATAGAATACCTTGTGGATAGGAACTAGAGCCTTAAATTGAATGTCAATTTTTTAATTAAATTAATTATAATGATGGTTCAACTCATTGAAACCTCTGGGATATATTCAAGAAACTCTTAAGAGAAAGACTCAGCACAATCAATGTTCACATTAGGAAAAGAAAGCAAGCTCAAATATGCAACCTTAAAAGAAACCATAAGGTACTTGAGAAATTACAACAAACCAGCCCAGAGCTCCATCAACAGTCTTGTAGATTGAGTCACCAAATTCTGTCATGTAGTGTGATATAAAGTCAACACCCAAAAATCAGTAGCATTTTTTTAATCAGTAGCATTTCTGTACACAAGCAAAAGTACATGAGAGAGAAATTAGAGAAACCACGCCTTTCACAATAACATAAAAAAAAAAAGAAAATGGAATCAGTCTCACAAAGGAAATAAAAGATTTATACAGTGAAAATTTTGGCACTCTGAGGAAAGAGACTGAAGAGGATTTGAGACCTAGATACAGTTCTAATTTTAGTCTTTGGCATGTGGAAAACCAGTTTTTCCAGCATTATTTATGAAAGAGAATATCCTTTTTCCAGTGAACATATTTGGCCCCTTTGTCAAGGATACAGTGGTTGACTGTGTTTGCAGTTGTGTCTGCAGATTGATTCTCAGATCTGTCTTTATGCCAGTACCATGCTGATTTTATCACAGTAGCTTTATAATATAATTTCAAGTCAGAGATTGTGATACCTCTCACCTTTCCTTGTTTCTCAGGATTGCCTTTGCTATTTTGGGTCTCTTCTGAATCCAGATGAATTTGAGGAAAGATTTCTCACATGCTGTGCTGGTCCCAAATTAAAACAACACTGAAACTTCATCTCACCCCAAAAAGAATGGCTATCATCAAGAAGTCAACCAGCAACAAATGCTGGAGGGGCTGTGAAGAAAAAGAAGCACTTGTGCACTGTTGGTGGGAGTGCACATTGGTGCAACCACTATGGAAATCAGTGTAGAGATTTCTTTAAAAACTAGGATTAGATAGGGGCTGGGGAGACAGCTCAGTAGAATAAGTGCTTGCCTTGCAAGTGCAGGGTCCTGAGTTCAATCCCCAGTACTGAAAAAAAAAAAAAAAAAAAAAAACTGGGATTAGAGGACTCTTGCTCTCTCTTGTTCTTAGCTGCCACCATGAAAGGCTGCTCTCAGCCATGTGCCGCCCTGCCTGGGAGCCACCTGAATATGGATTGAAACCTCCAGTAACTGTTTCTGTGGAGGCAGAAAGAAGATAAGGTTGGAGAGGCAGCTGCCCAAATGGCCAATGGGATCTAATGCAGAGGAAGTAGAGATTGACTCTAAGACAGCCCCCAGCCTCTCCTCTCAGGAACTCCCAGACGCTGTCAGAACTCACCCCACTAGACAGCAGCTCCCAGTCCATTTGTGGCCCTGTGGAGGATGGCCTTGAGCAAACCACCTCAGGATAGCTGGACCCAGAGGACAAAACATGCTACAACAACAGATAAAGAGTAATAAAAGTCTAGGAGTTTGACCTTGAAAAAAAAAGCTAGGATTAGAGATCCCATTCAAGCAAGCTATTCCCCCCTAGGTATTTTTCCAGAACTGAAAATATCATACCACAGTAATATATGTGCCCTCACATTTATAGCAGCACAATTTGTTGCAGCTAAATCTTGGAAACAACCCAAATGCCCATCAACTAAGGAATGGATAAAGAAGATATGGTATTTTTACACAATGGAGTATTATTCAGCTACAGAGCAGGATAAATTTGAGGTTTTTCTTGGTAAATGGATGCAACTAGAAACTTTTCTCTTTTGCCGGGCG